>CAIGRO010013260.1:0-24453 GCA_903798355.1 Fraxinus baroniana
GGTCACAGATAACAAAAAACTTGGTTACACACCACCAACGTCATCGCCCCCGCCACAAAATCGCCACCGCCTCACGACGACGACCACCACCAACGCACAACACATCACTCAATAACGAAAAAAAGAACAACGAACCAACCACTAGCAGATCCGCAGCTGCCACCTCCACAACACAACCCACAGCACCACCACCGCACCACTCAAGGTAGAAAAAAAAAATTAAAGGCAGAGAAGTGGTGCCGGAACTACACATTGTATTTACAAAATAACGTAAATAGAATAAATAAGTAAAAATAAAGGATTTTAAATCTATGTCCCGTCCTCATCGAGGTGGGAGGCGAGGAGGTTCGTCGTATTGTCATCTCTATAAGATCAATTACAATATCATTGCCCATTAAACAATTTTTACCAATTTTGGAGATGGCGTGTGACGATGTAGTGAAATTTGAAGCAAAAATTAATATTCAATTACTTAGTTTGAAATTAAATTGAACATAATAAAACTTAGCCACCTGAAATGATTGTATCCCTCGCTAACGCTAAGGTTTGGTACTAGTTGGTAATAATTTTGAATACATTGAAGCACACTCGTATTTATTATTAATTAGATCAAACTCGCGTCTTAAAATATTAACCGATCTCACATCAACTCCTTTCTATTTTTATAAAATAAATAAATTTCCCACTTGTTGTAGTTGTTTTTCAGCAAACTTCATTAATAAAGTGAATTAGAGTGGGATGTCTAACTTTATAAAAAGTATCCATCCATTCAATAAAATAGAAGCATGTCAAATGGTTATAATTGTTGACTCCACTCACTTCAAAGCTTGCCAAGGAAGTTGATATCATATGCCACCTTTAAACTCATGCACATCTTCCCCAGCCTTAGTTATTTATTTCACTTCTTGTTTTTAGAAGTGCGCACACACAAAAGATTGGTTTGGATACCTTTAAAATCCTATTCCAGGTAATCATTTTGGGACTTTTTTTTTTTCTTTGTATAATTATTAGTTTAAGAGGTACCATGGGCAACTAGTTTCTATTTCTCGAACTTTTCGTGTCGTACATTCGTTGAGAAACTGAAGTTGTATATTTTTTATTTTTAAAAATTTACGTTTTCGAATAACATTTGGATCCTAAAGTTTGATTACATACTTGTAAAACGCTGATGTAGACACTGGTCTCGACAAAGATAAATAAGGATATTGGTGTTGATTCAGGCTTGACGCGGAAATTCAAATATGATTTGACAGATTTTCTAATTAGCTTGTCAATAGAGACAATCATGGAATGCATTCATTGCAAGACGTTAGAGACGACTGCTGTCAATATACAAATTCTTTGAATATCTGTCGACCATTGTATTTGTAAATAGGTCATTCAAATTATTGTCTTATAGGTAAGAAATAATAAAGTCGAACACTAATTTGTCGTTGCACTACGTTGACCTAAATTTGTGGTTGGAAAGTGCTCATTGTTCATCAATGTTGTTTAACATAGTATAATCAAGTTATCGAAACTTAAAATTTCAGTAAAATACAATCATCTTCTTTATCATCGATATTTCGTTTCTAAATTTTTCAAAGTGACAATACATTTTAACAAATCTAAATTGACTAGTTAGTATATTCTTGAAACTCAAGCCGCCATGTATCAATTATTGTTGGTATTTTTCATACAAGAAAAAAATAAAAATTTAAAAACTCGAGGCAAAATCAAATGTTAGGTAAAGAATAATTAAGAAAATGTTGGGTGTTGGGTGCAAAATTTCAAAGGGTCAGTAAATGATGGTGAAATAGGTTACTGACTTGTGGGGGTCCGGGTTTGGTTTTGGTGGGTTCACACTTTCACGTTATGAGGTTAGATTAGTTGACCCGAAAACCTCACGCGGGCCAAATTGGCATGGAATTTATCGCCTTCACTTGGAAGGATTACTGATTAGCCGCTATTATCCGTGACTTCCGTCTACCTCGCCGCTTAGTATACCCGGTCATCGAATCTCAATTCTTTGACCTTTTTTGTCTGCCTCAACTACGCCCACGCGCATTGCCGTGACGCGTCTAATATAGAATTTTATTTCTTTCCTTTTAGTCATAAATTAGTTACGATGTTATAGGTTGACCAATTTTATCACTAAAATCATTTTTATTCATATATTTTGTGACAGACACGAGTTCTACTTATTTTTATTTAATTCATAATTTAAATATATTATAAACGGCTCCTGAATTATCATTTGGGCAAGAAAAGTTGGTAAAAATCAAAGGTTTTTTGAAATTGTAAGAGTTTTCAAATAAAATAATATTATCTAACATCCCATCATCATTTATGTGATTGTGTGAATTCGGATTCATTGTTCAATGGAGTTCGCAAATGAAAACTACAGCCGTGCGCATCTGAAAAATGTGTATGCATAGAAATATCAATATGTTACTTTCTTTGAACGAAGAAAAATAATTTTATATAATTATGATGCATGACACTTAGTTTTGCATATATAAAGTAAAAGAATAATCACAATATATGAATATTATGGTGTCTATTTTGAAAGAGTGCAATTTATTCTTATCAATCTACAACTTGCAATTTTAGTTGCCCTTTATTGAAATACAAGTTTCCTAAATTCTTAGCAGGCATTACATTGTTTGTAGTTTCTTTCTAAAAAGTGTCGGGGATGATGTCGATCTTGAAAATTGTACAATATTTTTTTACAGTAGACAAACTCTTTTAAGATATTAGTGGACATACATTGAAATGCAAGTTTCCTAATGCCCAACATTTTCCAGGAAAAAAAAAAAATGAATTAATCCAAAAGGAAATAATTTATTGGAAATCAAGAAAAATTAGCAAAACTTTAGGCGTGCTGTTCGCGTGCACTACACATAAAGACAAAAAATTTGGACAGAAACTTTGAAACCAAAAAACGAGAAATAGTGAACAACTAAAAAAATACAAGTTGGATACAGAAATGAAAAAGATGTAAAACTTGAAGATTTTAAGACCAGCTGGACCACGTAGTTGTTAATGCATTCTTCAGATGGGAATTGGCAACTCTCTCTCAACATGATGGATTGCTTTGTCCTCCTTACAAAACTGCTCGCACACAATCCTCAAACTTACTATCTCTTGGTTCATTTTGAGCTCCTAGACACAGAATGGGAGTTTCTGTCGCTGACAAGTACCACGTCACAAAATTTTCTAGAAATATTGAATCAAAAGGAAAAATGCATTTTTATAAAGAAAATAGTGTAACTTCACGCGTGCGATTCACGTGCATAAACTGACACTTTGAAGTTGAAATAATGCCTGATAATTGATAATCTTACTTATTTCATAATGTGAGGCACACATGATCATTTAAGATTAAATTTTGGTCTGAAACCGCTGTAACCACAAATGCCGAATAGTGAAATATTTGGAACAGCTGGAAAATAAAACTTGGAAAGAAAAATGCAAAAGAAGTCAAACTTGAAAATGACTACAATTTTTCTTTATTGGTAATCTTGCATAGCTTTTCAAAAGATAATTCAACATACAGGCTAGTAAACGAACCTTCTGTTGAAAGCCCTTAAGATTGGGAACAAGTAGCATTGATTCTTTAGGTGGGAATTGACAATTATGTGTAAGTTGCTCAACATGATGGATTGTCTTGTCCCACTTGCGAAACTCTTCCCATTGATGCATGGCACAATGTTACATGTTCAAGGAAAATGCACATATGGGCTTACCAAATGCTATATGGCAAAATTTCATTGATCTTGGACAAAAAGTAGTTAAATAATTAATCAAGTGCTGTCATCTCAACACATGTAAAATTATCTGTGTATCTCCACTGTACAAGTATCATTTATATGATGCATGAAATTCATTTACAATAGTATAATTCTCAATGTCCAAATCCATCAAATTTACTCTCTCTCCATTTTGAGCACCTGGGACAAAAAAAATGTCAGATAAGAATTTTTGTAACTGAGAATTACAGTGTCATGAACTTTTCAAGGAAATAAATTGAATAGATACAAAAAATAAAAAAAAATCCATAGAAATATTACATTATTATCAACAAAAAATAACAAACTTTAAGTGTGCTTTTACCTGCATTTCCCGTGCACACACCAAAATTAATTCACTTAAGTTTATAATCAATATATTACTTGTTCGATGACGTGAGGTGAGGTGCACGTAACCATTTTTTGACAAAAAAATTGGGACGAAAACATTAGTTAACTTAACTAGAACCACAAATACCAAATAACCAAAAGAAAAAATAAATAAATAAAATAAAATTGGAACAACTAGAAATGCAAAAGAAGTAAAACTTTAGTTTTCCATAATTTATAAGCATCTTCCAAAAGCATTTCACCACATAGGTAATAGCTGATGTATTCTTCGATTGACAACTCTTCATGAACTTTGTAACATGGCTGATTGCCTTATCCGTATCATATGTTGATGCAAGAAATACAAGCACAATCTTCAATGTCGAAACTAATCAAATTTTGGCCTTGTTTGAGCCGCATTAATTTTATCATTCTCATTCTTCCACTCATTTCCAGTTACACATTCTTTAATAAAATAATATTTTTCATCATATTAATAACTTTTCCTTCATTTTCAACACATATTACTCATCACATCAACGATAAAAATGCATTCTTACTTCCAATATGTGCATCAAACAAGCTCTTTATATCATTCGATCATTTTGAGCACCCAGGGCAGAGAACATAATCCTGATGGAAATTTCTGTTCATGAACTTCATAGGGAAAAATTGAATAAATGCAAAAGAAAACAATTTATAGGAAAATTAGATTATCATAAAAATAGCAAAACTTTAAAAAATTAATTCATTTAAGTTTAAAATGAGAGTATTACTCATTAGAATTACCATAATATGAGGTGCACGTGATCGTTTTGACCAAAAAAAAATGAATGGAAATCCATGTTTGATCCCTATTTTTTTTTTAACATTCATTTTTTTTTAAAATTTATTTTCAATCACACATTCTTCTAATAAAATAATTTTACACGTGAACCTAAATTTTTTCCTACTTTTCAACTACACATTCTTCAAATCAAAATCTATCAACCTCAAAAAATAAGGCTCAAACATGCCACAAACGGGAAATAATCAAATATATGGAAGTATTACAAAATAAAAGACTTGGAAGTATTTAATAATCTTACTTATTTCATACACATGATCATTTTGACAAAAAAAATTGGACAGAAATGTCAGTTAGAACCACAAATGCCAAATAGTGAAGACTTGGAATAGCTGGAAAATAAAATTTTGATATAAAAATGCAAAAAGGAGTAACGCCTGAAGATGGCTGGAGGCTCTAATTTTCCTTTGTCGATAAGAAAAATGCTAAGTATTTAGCATACAAGAAAAAGTTAAAAGAGAGCCATTTGAATTAAGATATTATGCATGCAGTGCAGAAATATGTAATTGTTTTGAAATAAATTTGGTTGATGCCAAGATATAATGTGCTTATTTCAACTTATTATCTATTGGCTTGAGCGATATCGTTCTTAATCTATTCCGTTGACCTCAAAAAATGGACTCAACAGATGTCGGACCCACTCTTGCCACGTCAAGTACGAGTCCGGTGCGTTTCTATCGAAATAAGGACGATAGTTAGGCTTGAATGAACGTGGGAGGCACTTTCTGACAAGAAACAAAGATGTTCAGACTCCGGCAAGATTATTGGAAGGCAATCACGCTGTCAGTGATCACCCAATCAAGACAATCAAAAATCAATCTTTTTCTTGTCATGAAATATGCGGAACGATAGACACGATGAAGATGACGTTTGTGTAGGAATCTTTGTATATTTGCTATTGTGTTTGCAAAATATGTAAAGAACAATGTAAATCCTCCTCCCACTATCTTCCCCACAAGAATAAAGACGTTTCTTGTTTAATTGTTTGATTGCCCAAAAAATCATCCCCCCATATCTGTACAAAGTGAACCTATTTATACTATTTTAACGGGCTTAATATTGTTGGATNTGTTTGCAAAATATGTAAAGAACAATGTAAATCCTCCTCCCACTATCTTCCCCACAAGAATAAAGACGTTTCTTGTTTAATTGTTTGATTGCCCAAAAAATCATCCCCCCATATCTGTACAAAGTGAACCTATTTATACTATTTTAACGGGCTTAATATTGTTGGATCCATAGACACGTGGCAGCATCCTAACGCCCGAAGCCTCACATCAGGGTCACCTCCATGTATTTAATGCTTTGGACATAGGTTTCGCTGTCCTGGTGGGCTGACACACTGACACCTCTTTATTGTTTGTTTTGTTAATCGCTTCTGAAAGATCTTCGAATCTACAGTGGAGGGCGGCATCGACCTGTCTGTATTAGGGTCTGCTTAAGCGGAGGGACCCCTGGGGTGAAGAGCTTCGGATGCCTCGGTGTTCGGGGTTCTAGGAGGAGCCTCGGACCGTCATAATCTTGGTTGACTTTCTGCCTTGGCCGCCGATGGCACCGGACTGCATGCACATGGACCCTATTGCTTACGTGGTGTCATAGGTGGAACGATGACATGGAGCTCTCATTTTTTAGGGGAAACATATTCCATCATCGAATTCAAGATTAGGGAAGTTTAGACTCTGACTTTAAAATTCATATAATTCAAAAGAAACAACAAATATCATTCTGGTATTCAATTTTTTTTTCTCTGTTAAATTGGAAAGCTACTGCTTGTCAATATAAAGAAAATTGAACTTTCACATATCGTTTTTTTTATTTATTTCTCAATAAAAGTTATAAATGATGATTTTTTAATTTTTTATGTCTTTCAAATTTAATTGGATACGTAATCTTGTTCTCAACTACATTATAAAAAGAACTGATCAAATTAATATCGAGCCTGCCTGTAGTATAGAGATGTACAATTTTTAGAAATAAATTTTGTTCGTTAAAAAAAAAAAATTGTTTTTAGAGGCTGCATAGTAATATTATTACGAACTCTATTATTACATTACCAAGAAAAAAAAATGCAAAATTTTGTAGGTGTTCTTCACGCGCAGTAGCAATACGTGAAAGTACACACTCAACAAAATTGATGACCCAACCACATCAAATCGACAAATCCCCACCTCGCAGTGTAAATAAATTTTATATCGAGAGATAGAGATAGAGACAAATTTGGACATTGACAACAGGGTCAGACTCGTGATCTGTGAAATCAACTGGGTTAACTAATGCAGAAAAACTACCCCAAAATTAAAAAAAAAAAAAGTCAGCTCTTTGTGTCATCATTTCAAATCAGCCCACCAGTTTTTTTGTCCAAAATAAACTTGGATTTTCCAGATACCACCACAATAGTAAAATATTAAACAGTACTAGTGAAACTTTCCTTTTCCTTGTCTTGCCGTGCGGAGTTAGATGGTCTATTAGTATCACTGATTCGTTGATTTCAAGTCTCTTCAAGAGAGTAAGTATTTTTTTTTTCTATATCTTGATCGACACTGTTTTTCTTCTTGCTTTTGTAATCAGTGAAGACCCGTTTGTAGTAAAAGAACATACTTTTTAGTGTTGAGGAATCTGTTTACTGTAGTGAACTATAGCTTGCTTCATTTGCAAGTGATAAGGCGTTGAAAAATCTGTCTTTGGTTTGTGCGTTTTGAATAAAGAAAGGTTCTTTTTTCAATTTAGTTTTGTAATTGTGAACTTGGGGATCTGAAACTGTAAGAGACGGCCTTCAATTACAAGTTATTGGTTGGGGATTTTATTTTATTTACTTTTATGATTTTTGAGGTGTTTTGGGATGTGGGTTTGAAGGTTCTTCATATGGGCTGTGCTGCTTTCTTGTTTATCTCACTCTGATATAGGTTCTTAAGTTCAAGATTTTTGGATTTGGGGGTAGTGTAAATCTGATTGGGTTTTCTCTGTCTCTAATTGCTTCAATTACATGTTAATTGTGCCCTTCTTTTGTATTTCTGAAATGTGCGACGAAATTTCTCATATGGTTTTTTTTATCTATTCTTATTGAATTAGCCAGAACATTTCTCTCTCGTAAAGATTGAAATTTCAGTTTGTGTCCGTTGATTCAATCCATGTGGGAGACTGTGGATTTCAATTGTTCCAAGTGGCACTGATTCTTGCTTCACTAAAAGTGGTATGGTTTGGATCTTTTAATTTCTGAGGCAGATTTAGTGGGATGTGAGGGAGAAAAGTTTCTTGGTTGTGGAGTTCTTCTTGATTTATATCGCCAAGCCCCTTGGTTTTTTGATAAAGGTCTGCGGACATTTTCCCTAATGACTTTCCTGAATTGGATATTCTTTGCTTGTTTTGTCGGTTTATCATTGGCTCTTGAAACGCCGATCCAAAACTGTAATCCAAATGATTTGTCGGCATTGAGGGAATTTGCAGCCCAACTGCTAAATGATTCCATCAAATCAACTTGGTCAAATGAAACCAATTGCTGTCGATGGAATGGTGTTGTTTGGGAAGATTGTGGTAATAAGTCAGCCACAAGTAGAGTAACCGGATTGAATTTGTCTGGAGAAGGCCTGAGGGGAAAAATTTCAGAGTTTTTGGGAAAATTGGATGGATTGAAAGTGCTTGATCTTTCGCACAACTTTCTGGAAGGTAGATTGCCTGTGAATATCTCTAATTTGAAGCAGCTGGAAATTCTTGATTTAAGCCACAACATGTTGTCTGGACCAGTACTGGGAGCTCTTGTGGGGTTGAAAAGGATTCAATCAGTCAACCTCTCGAGCAATTCTTTCACTGGAAACTTTACTGATCTTGGGGTGTTTCCAAGTCTTGTTGCGTTCAACATAAGTAAGAACTTGTTTACTGGTGAATTTGGCTCCAAAATCTGCAGTTTCTCCCGCAACATTCTGGTTCTGGATTTATCATCAAATCATTTTTATGGTGCACTTGAAGGCTTGGAGACTTGCAGCAGCACATCTATCCAGCAGTTCCATGTGGATTTCAATTCTCTTTCGGGCCGACTTCCGGACTCCTTGTACTTGTTATCCTCCCTGGAGCAGCTTTCAATCTCAGCCAATAATTTCTCTGGCCAGCTAAGCCATAAACTCAGTAAGCTTTCCAACCTCAAAACCTTCTTTCTATGCGGGAACAGATTTTCTGGTTCTTTTCCTAATGTTTTTGGGAATTTAACTCAACTAGAGCAGTTAGTTGCTCATTCAAATTCATTCTCTGGACCACTGCCTTCAACTCTAGCACTCTGCACTAAATTACGAGTGCTTGATTTGCGGAACAACACTCTTTCTGGTGCAATTGATCTTGATTTCACTGGATTGCCTAATCTGTATAATCTTGATCTTGCAAGTAATCATTTTTCTAGTCCCTTGCCCGAATCATTATCTAGTTGCCAGGAATTAAAGATTTTGAGTCTTGCCAAGAACAATTTAACTGGCCAGATCCCGGAAAGCTATGCAAATCTCACATCTCTTACATTTCTCTCATTGTCGAACAACAGCCTTGTAAACTTATCTGGAGGGTTGTCTGTTTTGAAGCATTGCAGAAATCTTAGCACTCTTATTCTCACCAAGAATTTCCATGGGGAAGAAATTCCCAAAAACATGAGTGGGTTTGAGAGCTTAATGCTTTTTGCACTTGGAAATTGTGGCCTGAATGGTCAAATACCAGATTGGTTGTGGAGTTGCACAAAATTGCAAGTCCTTGACTTGTCCTGGAATCATTTGGATGGCAGTATCCCTTCGCAGATTGGTCGGATGGAGAATTTGTTCTACCTAGATTTTTCAAATAATTCACTAACAGGAGAAATCCCCAAAGGTTTGACCGAGCTTAAGAGCCTTATGTCTGCCAATAGCTGTTCATCCACTCTTAATACTTCCACTGGCATCCCACTTTTCGTAAAGAGAAATCAGAGTTCCAGTGGTTTGCAGTACAATCAAGCTTCAAGTTTCCCTCCATCTATATTACTGAGCAATAATAAACTAAATGGCTCAATTTGGCCTGAAATTGGACATTTGAGACAGCTCCATGTCTTGGACTTGAGCAGGAATAATATAACTGGAACCATCCCCAACTCCATTTCGAATATGACAAACCTGGAGACTTTGGATTTGTCATACAATGATATTCATGGATCAATTCCTTCATCATTTAATCAGCTCACTTTCCTCTCGAAGTTCAGTGTTGCTAATAATCATCTCGAAGGAGCAATTCCAACAGGGGGCCAATTCCTTAGCTTTCCCAGCTCAAGCTTTGAGGGTAATCCTGGACTTTGTGGAAAAATAATTTCTCCTTGCATTGCCAGTAATATAGGGTTCCGAACAACTAGTCCACCTACTGCACGTAAGAAATTTGGTTGGAGCAGCATACTTGGAATAACAATCAGCATTGGCGTTGGAATTGCTTTACTCCTGGCCATTCTTCTGCTTAGGATATCGAGAAGAGACGCTGGAGTACCAATTGATGATTTGGATAATGAAATCAGCAGGCCACCGAGATTATCTGATGCATTTGGACCTTCTAAGCTGGTGCTCTTTAAGAATGCAGACTGCAAGGATCTTACAATCGCGGACTTACTGAAGTCAACAAACAATTTCAATCAATCAAACATTATTGGCTGTGGAGGATTTGGTCTGGTTTATAAGGCGGACCTACCTAATGGTTTGAAAGCTGCTATCAAGAGGCTTTCTGGGGATTGTGGGCAGATGGAACGTGAATTTCAAGCTGAAGTCGAAGCCCTTTCTAGAGCTCAGCACAAGAACCTTGTTTCTCTTCAAGGATACTGTCGATACGGGAATGACAGGTTGTTAATTTATTCCTATATGGAAAATGGAAGCTTGGATTATTGGTTACATGAAAGAGTTGATGGGAGTTCATTCCTCAGGTGGGATACCAGGTTGAAAATAGCTCGGGGGGCAGCCCGTGGATTAGCTTATTTGCATAAGGAGCCAAATATAATCCATCGAGACATCAAAACCAGCAATATTCTTTTGGATGATAGATTTGAAGCTCATTTAGCTGATTTCGGGCTCTCAAGATTACTTTGTCCCTATGATACTCATGTAACAACAGATTTGGTTGGCACCTTGGGATATATTCCGCCTGAATACAGTCAGACATTGACAGCGACGTTCAGAGGCGATGTTTACAGTTTTGGAGTTGTTCTTCTCGAGCTTCTTACTGGAAGGCGACCTGTGGAAGTTTGCAAGGGAAAGAATTGCAGGGATTTGGTGGCATGGGTGTTTCAGAAGAAGTCTGAGAAGAGGGAGGAGGATATATTCGATTCATCAATAGATAGAGATTGTGAAAAACAACTTATGGAGGTGCTCGGTATAGCTTGTAAATGTATAAACCAGGATCCTAGAAGAAGACCATCCATTGATGAAGTTGTTTCATGGCTGGATGAGATTGAGATAGGACAAACATAACAATAAATTTCGTTTTATTTGTTTCCTTCTCGAGGAATTTAGTTTCATTTTCATCTGGAAAGTGAAATACATAACTGTAAACCAAGAAAACTTCAGTTTATACCAAGATGGCTGGCAGAGAACTGATGATCCAAGTGATTCAATTTTATTTTATAAGTGCTTTGGATGCTGAGTTTCATTATGTATATCTCAACCTACAAATCGGATGGCTAATGAAATGGAAAGCATTACATCCTGTTATTAATCTGAAGGTCCTTATTCATCTTTAATTACTTTCTTAGAATTTGGCCTAAACGGTACATAATTATCTGCTCTCTCTTTTCTTTGACATACAGATTGATGAAGTTATATCTCCTTTTACAGAATTACTCAACAGTAGTGATACTTGACTCGTGCATTTCTCATATAACCGTTTTTCTTTTGTAGAAATTTTCATTCTGATGTAGCAATTGTAGAACCTTAACACATTAGGGCATGATGTACACCTACATCATAATGCCCTTTTCCAGCTGGTGAAGGCTGACACCGCGATATTCTCTGCCCTGTAACCTACACGTGTTGCTCCTACCTTTCATTTCTATTCTTGTTTTCTTTCTTTTACATTGGCACCTGGGAGTGGCTAGCAGAAAGAAAGACTCTCTGGGGGCCTCAGCTTATTTTGTATCCCTACATTCTCCACTCATTCGACATTTTGGATATCAAATAGAACGTAATCTTAACGTGTTCAAATAAGGTAATGGCCCTTTACAATCCAGGCAGTTTTTAGTGCTCAACTTTTTCTTGAAAAATTTCCACCAAATTGAGGTTGAACTGTGTCCTTGTCAAAGGCACTGTTAAAATCTAGCAAGTGCAGTTAGAACTGAAAGTTGATTCGGATATGCCTTTTTGATGCTCAATGGTGGCTTTTCTTTTTTTGTGTATTGAAAACTAGGTGATCCACCTTGACTTCATTCACATTAGGTGCCATCTTTGTAGCGATCTACCCCACTAAGTTTTCTAATTGTGGACGATTCTGCATATTTTATTCCTGTTAGTGGGATTGGCACACAGAACCTAAAAGTCACTTTTCAAGAAGAATAGACTTTCTCTATTCAAGTTGAGTGATTGATTGATGCACTAAATATGGTTAATGATTTTCTTATCTTGTGCGTTTGATTTTAAGAGTTTTTTTTTCCCCCTTCCAATGGATAAACTTGTATTGATTGACATGAAAGTCGACTTGTTATCTTTTGTGTATAAGAAACTTACGTGTAAAAAAGGATGGAAAATAATTTTATTACACCACTCAACACACTACATTATCGAAGATTGGATTGTGGAAAGTCCTTCGAAATAAGTTGAATTTTATTAGAGAGGTTATTATAATAAAGAATGATTATAAACAAATACTCAATTTAAAAAAAATGATAATTTCGTTAAGTAATGACGCCAAAAATGCAAGTGAAATGAGGTAGCAAACAATCAATCAAGGAAATTAGTAACAGAGGAAGCAAGTTGATGAGTTATTGTATTTCCTGAACGAGGAATAAAGTGACAAGAACCATGATTACTTCAATTAAAAGAGTGAAAATATCATGCAAAAATATTAGAATCCGATGAAGCTATTGATTAGACATCTTGAATTACCCTTTGTGCATCTGCATACAATCAGTCCAAGGATGACAATGATGTAGGTCACATCCCCGTCTCATCGAGGATTCCCGCTTATAGTGGGGGCACAGAAGATAACAAATCTTGAATTTTTCAAAATAATTAGACAACTGGGCGGATCATTGCCACTTTGTCATCCCTAATTCAGCCACATATTTCTTCGTAATCCAATATATGGACTTGGTCTGTCAACGGGCCACGACCCGTAAGATAGTACAGGAAAGCATAAACTTCAGCCCAAGTTGGACCATTTGCGCATGAATAGTACTGGAAACAGAGAGCCAGCTCTGCCCTACTGATGAGTCAGAAAAAAATCATTATCTGCACCTCTGACACGTGTTACCCACGATTGAATATCATAATCTACCGTCTCTGTCCCTTCAAATATAAGCAGCCATTGTCGATTCAGGTCCCTTTTCAGTTTTACTATTTTATTTTCGTGAATATTATGATATGTAACATCGTGGAATTTGTAATTTAAAAAGAAAAGAAAATTTAGATAGTTCCATTCCATTTTTATAAAGTGCAAGACATGTTCTTTACAACCTTAAGGCATCTTTATTTTTTCGTGGGTTGGATTTTGGACAAGGGGTGTCTTTTGTTTTAGAACCTTTGGATTACATACGCAGAGGCCAATAAAGGATTAATTTGTTTGTACTTTGGCAACAATTTGTAACTAATCGTAACTACAAGCCAAATGCAGAAAGAACTCATATTTAGATCATTAATCCATGTAGATTAGACTAATTCTAAGTATTAATACACCAATCAGAATCACTAAAGTCGAGACTAAGCCCATGCTTGACAATCATTATTTGAAAACTCTTTTATCTACAAACTTAATTTCAACTATACATTTACACAATAAAATATTACACACAAACTCAAAACTTTTTCATACTTTTTATTCACACGTTCTCCTAAAAATTACTTTTCAAAACATTCTTTTAAGAATAACGACCATCAAACAAGGGTTAATTCTACTGATGAATACCCTAATGGGTAATGCTATTGGGGACCCCCCACCCCCCCTTTTGCAACCAACTTGGGCATTGTAGCATGGTTCTACCCTAATTACCACCGCTAAAGCCCTCGACTAGCCATGATTCCTTGTTGCATGCCAACCGTGGTTTGACATCAATCTAAGTGACAGCATGGTTTCCACAATTTTGATTTTTTGATTTATAGAACGGTTTAGTTTATGTTTGAGATTTCATCAAAAAAGCATAAACAATTTTACAGCAACAAACTCCAGTGGTGTCATAAAAACACCACTATAGATAGAAATCACATGGGAACTCAGTGCTCTCAGCACACTTCAGTGTCAAACTTCAGAGAGATCCCCATGCTAAATAGCTCCTGACAGAGTAACTTTGCCCCATATGGCACATTTGCCTTAACAACATGTTCTGCCGATTCACAGAACCGACAATAAGGGCCTCGGATTTTCCGTCCACCAAGTACCGACCTTTGGATTACATTTGCCATGTTTTTGCATTTTCGACAAATGTGCATCTGGGAGGAATCACTTAGGGTGAAGAGGCGTTCGTGCAGGTTAGCTGCTGCACCATGAGCTATCAGACAGTCACGTTCCATTTCACCAAACTTGATTCCACCAAAACGCTTTCGGTCTGCCACTGGCTGACGAGTAAGAGGGTGGACTGGCCCTGTGTTCCTGAATTTCACTTTGTCTTCAGCCATATGTGTAAGGCGCTGGTAGAACGTGGGGCCCATAAAAATGAGGGACCGAACCATTTCACCGGTATGACCATCATAAACTCTCTCGTTTCCCCATCTTGAAAATCCAAGCCTGCCGGTCCAGATGCAACCCTGATTAACTACTATACAAAATAAAAGTTTAGCGAATTTAATATTACTCTTTTCGAGCTCATACCTATGAAGCTGATCTGTTACAGCCTCCATCGATGGAGTGGAAAATGGGGTGGCATATTTTAGTGCACCTCCAAGGGCGATCCCTTTGCCCAAAGCAGCTTCTAGAAGTTGACCAGGCGTTTGTCGGGAAGGAAATGCATGAGGGTTTATCACAATATCTGGAACTATGCCTTGCATGGTGAAAGGAAAGTTTTCTTGAGACTCCAGGAACCCTAAGACACCCTTCTGCCCATGCATGCTTGAAAATTTGTCCCCAAGACATGGAGCACGAACCTGCAGAGCCATACATGCAAGCATAAATATCACAAGGATCTAATGCAAAATAATCAAGTTGTAATACTGGTCATAGGAAAAGCCCAATTTCATCTCAGATTAACAATTATATCACATTAAACAGAAGAGAAAGTAGCATTTAGCTCCTTTCAACCAAAAAAATTGAAGAAGATCACACAAGTAGCACAAAACAGCTCAGATTAAGTCATGAATTTTTCTAGTCACAGAGGTTTTGCAAGAGGGGGGAGATAGGGAGGGGCAGGGCGAGAAAGGAGGGAAAGAAGAGAAGGAAGGCATAGGAGGTAGCTTCTAGCTGGACAACTGCAGCATTCTGTTGTAAAATATTCTCCCTACACTACCTTAGCAGTTTCCACTTTTCTTGGTTTTAAGAGTACTGATACAGGAAATTCTGGAAAGACATTTTCGACTTCAAGCCCCAAGGGGAGTTCAGCAATAGTCTATAACCTGGTCTCTGTACTCCTGAAGTTTGAGTAAAGAATCCATAAGTTCCTTCTAATTTAACATTTTCCTTTTACTGATGCTAATACACTAAAAGATCTATCTATTTTGAAAAACTTGTGGAAGGCAAAAAAAATGCATGAAGAAATTTGAAAATATGATCAAGGACAGCTGTAGAGTTGAAAATTCTGCTACGGAAATAAAGGGACAGCTTAAAAGCAAAGGACTGTGAGGTGCAACACAAGCAATCAATGATATTGATGCTCCTAAAAAGCATTTATACATACTAAACTAGAATTACCTGTCTCAGAGATACAGCGGCAAAGTTCTTCCCATCATCATTAGCAGAAAGCACCACTTTCTGAACCATGCCTCTTTCAGTGTGCTTCAGCTTGATGCTGTGGTCGACCCCTGATTCTGAGTGTTTTCCAATGACAATATCACCAGTTTGAAGGTTTGCACCAATGAACGGAAACCCATCATCGTCAAGGCTGTCAACTCGCCCAATTTTACTTTGAATCTTTCCAAAATTTATGGAGTCCTCAGCCTTGACCTTCGTTCCCAATGCTTCCTTGTTAAGCACTTCAGCTTTGTAACTTCTGATGTGTTCCGAACGAAACATCCCACGTTCCGTCGACGCACGATTCATAACTATCGAATCCTCTTGATTGTACCCAAGATGAACGTTTACAGCAACTATGGCACACTGTCCATTGAAATATTCGGGGTGAGGCATAATCCCCTTGTGGTGACGGGCACACCTTGGCTTTCCAAGACAGTCAGAAAGCATTGTTCGGACAAGTGGTTTATGTGGGTAATATAATTGATGAATGTTAGTATCGACTCTTATATTTGGATTTGTAGTGGAGAATCCAATTGCCTGCTGAGAGTGCTTCTCAGCCTGATACAGAATCCTTCTCGCATGGTCATGATTTACAAAAGGGATGATTCCACAGCTTATCCCTACTAAGAAAGAACTATCAAGTTCACAGTGCGTATATCTCATAGGTGGATTCTCTTCCTTCGCTGTAAAAAGGTAGGTAATTCCCCATGCAGTTTGACAATCTTCTTCCTCCTCGGGTCCAATGAGCTCGATAATTCCATTATCTAAAAGTGATTGAAATGAAAATTCTCCTTTTATATCTCTAATCTTCTTCAGATTCCGGACAACTAGAAGAGGACGGAGTATCCTTCCAGCATCAGTAAAGATACGCACTTCTCCATGATGCTCGTCCCTTTTGATCTCAATCTACAAGGAAATCAAGAAATATAGTTTCAGACCACCACTAGAATGTAATGCAATAACAGATAACATGTCTACATCAAAATGGGTACATGCATTAGATTGTATGCAAGTATGTGCGTGACACACACATACAGATTGGTTTTTAAGGGAATACCAGTTCAAGTTAGCAGAACAAAGAATACAGTCACATCTCAAAAACATAGAACCCCAAATGAATGCTAATAAAGTTTAGAACATTAGCAAGATACAAGACCCTTTTTTATTTGGAAGCTTCAGACTACAAAGTAGCATGTCTAATTTATACTAAGATGGGAGTGACTACAACAGCAACAACTTCGAGTTGTACAATAGTTGATGGCATAGTATGCATATGTTAACTTCAAGTTACATGAAATATTTCACAACAATACCATGATATAGTCATGCATGATACAAATGGTCTTCCATGTATACCGAATTAAGTGAAGCAATTCCTGAAAAAAATATTGCAATTGCATTTGATATCGCCAACAAACAAAACACATGAAATATTTCTATTTTGTAGTTCTTGCTAATAATGTAATTTACTAACTTTTTATCATATCCTTTTACTTTGAAGGTTGATCACACTGCCTCTTAAGAGCTACTAGAAATATTAAACGGGTGCAAGATAACCTGATGTGGCACTTCCATTTTGCGACGTTTGTGTCTAAGCTTTGCAACAAATAATGCAGAATCTTTACATATTCCAACCCAATCTCCATCCACAAAAATTTTGTGCTTTTCATCGAGAGCAGTTGAAGTATCATCCAACAATGTTTCCAACCCACACTCGTACAATTTATTAAGAATATGGCCCTGTTCCAGTATGCAAGTACTGACAAGACCCAAACTTGCCAGATTCTTAACCAATCCACAATTTTCTCCATCTGACGTAGTGAGAAAGCAAATCTTACCCCAGTGAGAAGGATGCCTGTATCGTCAAGGCCAAAATTATTAGATACTAACAACACTAGAATCCAAAACACAATATGCATTCGTCAGTCATGATCTGACATGTATGGGTTGCTTCGGTGCAGTTTCAGACAACTCATTCATCAATGGTTTGGGACATTTAACTGATACTTGAAGGACAAAATATGTGGCTAAATAAGCATTTGAAGTTCTTTACAAAATGTGCCTGTGGCAGTTTCAAATACACCATTGCATTTCAAATACAAATTTTAGAATTAAATCAATAGATAAATTTGCCCAGTTCCTTGATAGATAAACTCATAAAACAGATACTTTTAAAGAAGATTGGTGTGGAATATCTTATACTTTATAATTCAGCATAACTCTTTTCAGTTTGTATTTTACATATCTATTTAAACAATATAAATTTGGAAAATTCGACGCTACAGCCTTCAAAAGGTTTGTTCCCAGAACAGATGCATACCTACACCTGAACAAAATATAATACGAACTCTAAAATCAGTATTTCACAATTATTATAGATAGGAGTTGAATAATTCATCTTTTGGAAACTACGGACAGACTTTAAGATAAAAATTGAAAGGATGAACACTTATCAGTTGAAAAAAGTTGCAGCAAAGAGGCTGTATGCATAGAATCAGATTTTCAGAATTACATCATGAAACTGGATAAGTATTAACTTCTAATCACTTACGGGTATCTAGCATCTCCAACCCTCCCTGTGTATGAAACCTGCTGGCGAGTTTTCCTCATATCCGCTGTTGTTTGCAGTGGATTTGTTCGCCTCAGTGTTGCCACCACGCCAGAGATCCTCTCCATCCTCTTGAAAGGATGTGACCATGCTCCAGTTGAAAACGCTCTAGACAGACCGTTAGTTATGATTGAGGCATCCATGTAGTGTTCAATTGATTGCACATCCCGATCTCCGTAAAGATCTCTTTGCATAGCCCTGACCATGCGCCTCTCAGCATGTTTAATGTGAACTCTCAGCTCTCTCTCAAGCAATTCACCAGATAACTCCAACCTCTTGTTCCTGAAATCATCTCTGTTATCAGCTTTTCTGCGGCCTGTATAGCCTTCCAAGAGACATTTCACCATATAGGCTAGAAAGCGAGCCTTCTGCTGAAAGCTTTTTAGATTGGGGAACAGGTAGTTGCTGATGCATTCTTCAATTGATTCTTTAGGTGGGAATTGGCAACTTTTTATGAGTTTCTCAACATGACGGATCGCCTTGTCCCCCTTGCGAAACCCCTCGCACTGTTTGTCAGCATCATGTATTGATGCGAGCAGTACATTTATGATAGCACAATCCTCAGTGCCTAAACCAATCAAATTTACTATCTCTCGGTCATTTTGAGCACCCAGGGCAAAGAACAGAATCCAAATGGGAATTTCTGTCACCGAGAAGTACACTGTCATGAACTTTTCTCCTCCCATGAACTGCTCCACTTTTGGAACTAATTTCATATAAACTCTTTTACGTTTTGAAACGGGTCGATATGCAATGGTCCACAGAGGATCATTGGACAACCACAATCTTTTCAGGCACGTTTGCTCCTGAGCAATGAAGGTCTGCAATAAAGGTTGAAAGGAATTAATCAACTTTTCAATGATCACATTCTAACAAGACCCAGTATAACTGAAAAATGAAGAACCCCTTCCAATTGGTTATAAGCTTGGAATGAAATGAAAATAGGCTTGATGAATCATGAATGTCCCACCAGATGTTAGAATACCTTGATATATCAGCTTGGCCAAAGAATTAACCATCGAATATCTTTAAATTGAATAAAACATTACAGTGGTATGCAGAAACCTCCAGACATTTAAGTGAACAAAGCATGTGCCCCAGAAGAAGTCAATCCATAGTAGACAAAGGATAAAATTTTCACTAATCACAGAGTACCGTCTCACATGATTGGTAATATTATTAATACCATCCCTTAAAGTATTCCATTCATTCTTTCTTTAATAATGAAACTTCTTTGATAGTCTGGACTTGATCCCCATTTAAAATTTGATTAAATCATAAGTTATTGTACATTGAAAAGAAAATCAGATATAAAAGAGAGATTGTGCGTCACTAAATGATAATGACACCTTTAAAATCATAACCATAAATATTTTTTTCTGGACAAACAGTACAGCATTCTCACCTTCTCAGCACCCTTGATTATAAAATAACCTCCATGATCGAATTCACAATCCCCTTTCTCGACCCCTTTCAGCCAACATAAGTCTGACTTCACCATGACAGGGAGTCGCCCAAATATGATATCACTATGATAATTGTTTAGTACTTTATTCTCAACAAATTGTTCAACTCCAGTTTTGAACTTGTCACTTCTTGCAACATTTTTACTGTACACCTGAAAAGTTCAAAGAAGGAAGCAAACAAATTAAAAACCAAAGGTTAAAACGAGAAAATGGAAGGGAGCACATACATGCACTGTGAGGATGCTGTTTATCATATATATTGACTTATTGAACCCACTAAAGTTTGTTGGAAACCATCAACAGATAGCAATTGGTACAACACTGATAACAACTCTTTAGAGCATTCATTCTAGCCCCATTCAACGCATAAATAGACAAATGACAACCAGAAAAGTGGAGAACATGCTATTAGAAGAATACAAATAGGCAAATTTGTAATATTCCAACAGTTATTAATCTCTATAGTGATGTCAATAACCAGAAAAATGAAGGTAAATAGCAGAATTGTGAAGCATATTTTTTGAGGAACATTGATTCCCCAGAGGATCATGAGCTACCCTTCCATACGCATAATATAAGAAAATTATTGTAAATTCAATTGTATAGACAATTACGTAACATCCAATAAACCTATAAACATGCCACTCAACATGTCAAGGCAAGCTGTAAGTGAATAATTTAAACAAAATCACATGAGCTGACAAAAAGATACTTCAAATTTCTTGCCCAGAAATGCTACTTGGACCAGAATTCTTGACAATTGAATACTTATTATCAACAAATTGCCATAAAAACAAAAAAGAACTGTAGTATACCACAAATGAAGTATTTGAATTCAGATAATGCACATCTTCAATACAACAGACGAGAATAATGAAAGCAGTAGGGGCCAGATACATCTACAAACCTGAAGATGAGTTTCAACTTTTATCCTAGACGAATAGGTCATATTCTGCAGACGAGCATGCCGAGGATACATTTCCAAAAACTCTTTACCACCTTCAGCTGAAAATTTCTCGCCTGTCCAAAATGTCGGCTGCTCAAGTGTGACCTTCCCAAACTTGAGAGATGCATACCTCCAATCACCATCTCCCCTTTTTGACGGATCATACCCGGGCTCAACAACAATCTCACCAATAGAGTCGAACATTTGTTGAATACCATGTTTAATGAAATCATTATATGAGTTGATTTGGTGACTAATTAGGCCATACTGCTCAAAAAATGCTGTTGAAGTCTTTTTACAGAAACCTTTCAGGAACTCTTTACCTAACTCTTGCAAACAGTTTTCAGCCTCATCATCGGAATCAGAATCATCAAAATACATATCATCATCATCAACGTCCATTTTGGAGGTACCATTTGAAAACTTTTCGTTAAGGCTACTAGGTCCAACCTCTTCCATGGCATCCAAAGCACCCATCAGATCTGGAGATTGCCAAACAAAATAAAACAAATAACAATTGATCGGTGAAAAATTCTTTAGTTTTTTTTGTTTCTTATGAGCAACTTAAACAATATGATATTAACTCCAGTACTCCACCATAACTCTTTTACAACACCTATTCATTTAAATCGCTCTACAAAGAATTCTACGAAGAAACAACTCTTACCGCACATAATTTATTCCAAAGGAAGAAAAAAGAGTTCTGTGAATTTTTTCCTAAAAAGTCAATTTTGTTAGGATTTTAGGCTTTATTTTTCAGCATTTAACTGAAGCATTAATAATTAAAACGCAATTCATAAACTTTTCCAGAATCATCATCCACATGCAAATGGGCTTAATGAATTGTTTAAGAAATGCCCCCATAACTTCAAACTTTTCTTTTTAATGCTTCCGTACACAAAACGTGATGAAAAACGTCATGATTCTTCCGACGTTTCTTTCCAGAAAACCACATAGAAGAACAAATACCCAAAAAGTGGGTTGAAAAACGACATGCATTTCAATTTTTCCACTCGAATCTTCTTACCCAGAGTTAATCTTCAAGTTTCAGCAACGATTAAATCAAAAAAACGCAAATAAAAGGGTTAAAAAAGAAGAAGAAGAGGAAGCTTTTACCACAATCTAAAAGACAGAGAAAGAGACTTACATAAACAACGCCTTTGAATCTGTAATAGAAGTTTTGTGGAATTTTTTGATTAAGCTTCTAATTTTTTCACTCTCGACACCCTCAGACTCAGTGAGCGATAGAAACAAATGCAAGCACACAAAACACAAGCACTATAAAAGCACCACACCATAATTACATTATAGGTCCTTATTCTTTATATTATTTCATTTACGTTATTAACTTTTTTCATCACGACCTTAACCTTTCTCTAATTAATAAATATTGTCCTTAATAACGATTTTTTATAACTATTTAGTTGCAATTTTCTATTAACTACTTTTTTTATTTAAAAATACGATAACCAAATAAATATATTACTTTCTCTTATCATAAATTTTGACAGAAATCATCTTCAGATAAAAAAAATGTGTTGATCAATCAGGGGTTGAAATAAGAATTCAATGAAATATAAGTCGAGAATATAAATATGACAATAAGTCAAAGTCGTGAATAATGTGATAGAAAATATGTCGTGCATACATCAAAAGAGATTACAAAAAGGTAAGTGATACAATTTATTAGTTGTCCGATCAATTATACAAATACGGATGGAATGAAAATTATACAAAGACCCTAACCATATTATTTGCCCTTACACGTGTCTTGCATGCACATAAGTTTTAAATTTTTTTGCACACATCTGGCACATGCACAAAAAAATTTCCAACAAAGAAATACATATAAATATGATTACTATGTTGTATATACATACATACAAAAATATGTATTTAGGCCCTGTTTGAGCCAATTTTTTTAAAAATGAGAATGAAAAATATAGTTATTATTGGGTCCACACAAGAGATATAAAGAGTAAAGCAATTAATAATCAAATCTGAATTATCGAAATTCGAGGGAGCACGGTTGATAGTCTAGAATTAATCTACTTGTACAAAATTGTTTTACAAAAATGGTTGACAAATTATGTATTGGCAAGATCGGGACCAATGATTTCAAAAATTGTGTTTTATATCATTAGCTCAGATTTTGTCAACACATATTTTGTCAACCATTTTGTCCAATTTTGTACCAATAGCATTGCTTGATCTCTAAATAGGTAAAAATATAATTTATATTCATTTATGAGATCATACAAGAAACAGAAAAATATTCATTTTTTTTTTTTTTGGTATCTTATTTATCATATATGGGTTATAAAAGGAAAAACACCATAGTGTTTTTTTTTTTTTAATTTGGACAAAATGTGTTTTAGAACAGCGTTAAAGAATTATTTGTCAAGCATATTTTTTAAATAATAAAAAATAATAATAAATATAAGAGTGTAATAAAATATTTGATCATCATTTTAAAACATGTTAACAGAATATTTGTCATTTGAACATAATCATCGAGGACAAGATGTTCTAATTAATGAATATAAGTACGAAATAATACATTAATTGATGATCTTTCGTGCATTTTGATTGTTGGACTCAATTCTTCTTACACAAAATTAAACTTCAACAACACTTATCCACGAACCTTAAAACAAAAAACACAAGTACAGAGGAATAAATGAAAAAAAAAAATAGCTCTTATCAAAAACTAAAAGACAGGGAAAGAGACTTGCATAAACTTCGCCTTTGAATCTGTAATTGAAGTTTTGTGGATTTTTTATTTTTATTTTTTGCTTGAGCCCGTTTGAGACCCTCCTCTTTCTTTCTTTCTTTCTTTTTTTTTTTTCAAAAATACATTTTGAAATGGTGATTTTGATGGAGAATTTATGGTTAAAAAATAATGAAAAATTTTGAGTTGCGTGCAATATTATTTTATTAATAATTAAACATGTACAATAAAATATTTGACCGTCATTTTAAAATGTACTTACAGAATATTTGAAAAGAACAATCGTCTAGGACAAGATGTAATAATTAACTGAAGATATAATTATGACAATAAATATTGATTAACGATGTTACATGAATTTTGATTTTCAACTCAAATCTTCTAACACAAAATTAAACTTCTATGTTCAGCTACATTTACCTAAGGTTAAACAAACAAACGAACAAAGAGCTTTTACCAAAAATTAAAAGACAGAGAAAGAGACTTGCATAAACTATGCCTTTGAATCTGAAATTGAAATTTTGTGGATTTTTTTTTCTTAATTTTCTAACTTTTTCTCTCCCTAACACACTCAGCAGGGGCGGACCCACGAAGGGCCCAGCGGGGGCGGCCGCCCCCACTGAAAAAAAAAAAAAATTTTTTTTTTTTTTTTACTGTTTTTTTAGCTTTTTTTTTTTCTCGAATGCAA
>CAIGRO010013285.1:0-10798 GCA_903798355.1 Fraxinus baroniana
GATATCCAAGATGACTTTCTCCTATCAATGCTGATATCCGCAAATGATGAATGCATTATATTTTCTCATGAGTTTGAGGAAGCATTTTGTGACATCAAACTTACAAATAAAATATAATTTTACTCCATGTAATTAAAGGGGTTATTATGTTAATATATTTTTTTTAAGTAGGTCATATATTTCTACGAGTTTTGTAAATAGAATCAATATATATTGCTTGCTCATGGAATTAATGATTCTTGTTATTAGATAAATGTCTCTTTCTCTGTGTTGAGAAATATTACTACTTGATCTTCTCTTCAACGTATTTGACTAAAAAATGCAAGGACATGATCAAAAAATAAAAGCATCACTCTCTTTATTAATACCAATTGGTAGGTCCATAAGTTATGTACTTATTAGGGGAACAAAAATGTAACTTATGCTTACCCAACTCAAGTTTCTTACCTTCTACATTGATTTTCCTCTTATTATTCGTAATTTAAATGATGAGCAGATTCTAGATAGTGGCATGAGATGTTTGGTGAATAATTTATAAGCCGAATTCCGATTGCAGCTGGCGACATTGGACTTCATAGTCTGTACACTATTTGATGTATTTGCCATGACTGACTTAGGAAATCAAATTTCTTCTTTCGTAGATGGTTATCAAATCTATTTTGGTAAGGGAAAATACTAACTATACGGTCAAACAAATGTCGACTTGCAGACATTTTTTCATCTTTATTTTTTTTTACTATCTATCACTCTACCTTCTCTGTTGACTTAAAAAATAATTTTATCTTTATGGAAAGTATTTTTGAATAATATTTTATTTACTAAAAGTTTGTTACTATATGTGCAAACCTTAATCTCAATGCTGCATTTAAGGTGAACTCTATTTTCTTTTTCTATTATTATTGATTTATTTTATGTTTTATTTTTGTTTTGTTCACAATGTACCTCTAGGTCTGAATTTGGTTTCATCTATTGCATTTGTCATTCGCTCGATTAAATTTATTTATGATATATGTCTAGAGTTGTAAAATGACTGAGCCAGTTCAACTTTACTTGAGATTGGCTCATCCATGGCTTGTCCAAGCTTATCTTATTAGATAAAGGAGTTAAGCTAATAAAGGATTGATAAATAAAGTAATATGTAAATAACAAAGTTAATCAAATTGAACTCATTTTTAAATCTGCAAAATAACTTGTTTGAGATTGGTTTAGAGATAAACAAGTCAATCTTATGATGTACTAAATACTCAGTGGGCCAACACTAACTTAGATTAATTAATTTGTACTTCTATAAATGTCAGGACTAGATGTTTTGTTTTTTTATGTTTCAATTTTCTTGATAATTATCTCTTTTATGGTGGGTTTTTCATAATTAATTATGGTTTACGTTTTCTTTCTTTGTCCTTTTTCCTGTTAGTAATTTTTTTTATATTTTCTTTGTTACCTTTAGGTTGAGTCGGTGTTGGACAAGGAAGATTTTACATNCACTTTTACTTTTCAGTTGCATATTTATGTTTATTAGTCTTGTCATCTATGTTATAGCCAATGAGTGTCTTTTTAATAAGTCATGGTTCCTTGGCAATCACGCCTTTACCATGACCTACTGGTTTCACTTTTAGTTTTGAAATTTTGTGAAGACAATGTGAAATTTTATTGGTGATTAGTTTGAGGGATAGAGCTCAGGTTGAACAGTTTTGCACTACCTCGTTCGGGAGTCTTCAGATGATGCATATAGCAAACGAATGTTTAGACGTCAAATCGTTTCAATTTTCAAATCAAATTTATTTTTCCCAAAAATTGGTCTTATAAACATGAGGTATTAACTCGATTTACTTTATTGATTAGTCACTGCAATAGGTCAAAAAATCATGATATATGTCAAGGATATGCACACTGGATTTAACAAAAAAAGTTGGAAATGTTACATATCATTTGATTTCCAATAGCAGTCTTGGAACTCTTGCCCTGCTATCTTCCATTGATTCTGGGTATGAGGTTAAGTAATCGATTTGAAAGAGATTATCATTATAACAAAATCATTTAGAAAAAAATATAACGGCAATCGTGCAACAAATACCACATTCATTGAGGTATTGTGCTAATTCATGATTCTATGGTTTAACTTTGATGAGAAATACCAAAACGATTGAGGTATTATGCACATATCATTAGTAGGGCATGCTTTATTATTTAATTGAACTTGATGGTTGTTCATCGGGCTATCCACTTTATTCATTTTTGGTAAAAGATGGAATAAATAATGCAGTTGTCAAAATTATATATAATTCTGAAAATCCATTATTTGGCTTTATTCATTTTTTCTAGAGGCAAATCCAAGCCTCTAGTCAATTGACGATGTCATTTTCACATCTTTGTCTCTCGAAAATTCAAACGAAACTTTATTTTCCACTTCGTGAATGTAGATTTGGCTACTTAGAGAAGCAATGTACTGCTAATTTTTGACCGCCATAAGTTGTCAGCTTTCACTATATCATAACTTTATGCCTTTGTTTCTTTTTTTTTCTGGTATTTTATTTTTTTTCTAGTAGATGAGATGTCATTGTTGAAGCTCATTCCTTGACATATTTGTTACCATCATTTTGACATTTTAGATCTGATGAATGGAAATTTTAAAGGGTTTATACTGAATTGATGGTAAGTGTAGGTGTTATGATAGTTGTCCTTGAGATTAAATTAACTTCCGATATATTTTTGACACTTTAGATAACCTCAAATTTGCAACAGTTTGCAATGCTATGATAATGCAAGTGTTCTTTCATATGCATGCCATGGATTCATGACTTCAAACTATTTGAATGATGTCAAACCTGATTCGAATAGAACTTTGTCATCATTGTATAATTCCTTTATGATTTATTTAAGAAACTATTGATTTCTTCGTACAAATGTTCGATTCAATAGGTGTTTTTGTTATCTGCATCCATTTCTGACCATATAACTATCAATTACCCTAGCATAAGATGCTATCGTCCGTATCATTTTCAAGATAGCTACTATTTAAAAATTTGAGTTTTTCCCTTGGTTTGACTTTTGTTTTTATGTAGCAAGAGTAGTTATTTTGAGAAATCTGTTGCAATGGTTATTGATTTTAAATAATAAATCAAAATGTTAGGAATTTACTTTTGCTAAATGTAGTTGTATTATTGTTTTTTTCTCTTTACTTGTCATTGTCTAGATTGCTCTCCATTTTAATATGATACTTTATATCTCTCATGCTTAAAAGGATAGTTTTTATAGGTTTTTTAGTGGAGACACTATGGAAGAAGAAGAGAAGACCGTGAAAGGTGATGTTATTATCTTACTGGACACGACACTTGAATATTTGTATATGGGGGGTTTCTTTGAAAGTAAAGGACACCAAGAGACAATATCAAATATATACAGTACTGATTGAATTTTTGAAGGAATATCTTTGTTTATACATTTTTTTGTTCCTTACTGTACATTAATATATATTTTTGTTTGACACGTGCTAATTATATCAAGGGTCTACCTCTATGTTTGTATGCCCCTTGGTCTATTTGTTTTATGTTATGTCCACATTTTCACAAACTGAAAGTTTTTCATTTTAAATGAAATAAGAACTTTAGAATGGTGTTTTACATGGCATTGATCGGAACCTCCATCAGTTACTTCATTTACTGGTTGTCTAATTTTGGATTAAATTTGATTTATCGGAAGGAGATATATATGGATGATAAGAATGTTTGTTCTTCTTAGGTTTATTGGGTTTATGTGTAATTTAAGTATGCTATCAATGAAGTTGCTTCAAGTCTTGAAAAATGGGCAAATATGTAATATAATGTAAAATGAAAGAGTACATGCTTTATGACATTAATTTGTCACTTCACTAAGTTGAATGTTATTGTGCATTGTATCATTTAATAGTTAGCAACTTCTTTGTTGATGACATACTGGAACGATTAAAAAATATAAATCATGGAAATGTTTCGATGTTCTAACACAATATAAACATATATAAATCAGTCTACATAATTAAATATTTAGATGTAAAATAATTTGTCATTTTAACAACATCGTTATAACCGTAATCGTGCAACGCACGATCTCCATTGAAAAAATGGTAATGAAACAAAGGCTTCATCTGTATTTTTGATAGTTCTGAAATAAAGATTGAATAGGGAAAGAGTGAAGCCGTAAATCACTTTTTTGGTTTCAGAGTCTCTTTCACATGAAATTCTGTAGCAATTTCATCTGATTTATTCGATAATGTTATAACCAGGAGCAGGAAGGAAACTCATGGGGAAAGAAGAAGAAAAGGACTCAACGACAATACCAGAAATTCAAAACCAGAAACGATGGTGCTTAGTTTTTTCATTTAATTGTTTTAGCTTATCACGTTTTATAGATTCCCAACACGCTTTTTGTATTACTTAAGCCATAGGAGAAGTAGGGAGGAGTTGTTAAGTGTCAGAATCGTTTTCCTCTTCTCTATCTTCTCTGTAATTCTCTCACTCTCTTCTTATTTCTGTTCATCTTCATTTCAATTAATCAATTCAGTGAAATATCATTACAGTTTGAGTGTGGAATTGTAACTGAATTTTTTGAATTGTGAAGTACTTTTTATTTTGAATTGTAGAATAGTTGGGTTTTGGTTGAAGAATTAATCAACCATCACAAGTGGTATCAGAGCAGCTACAAATATGGGTATGCATACTCGAGCTAAGGTAGTAGAGGAACGTCTAAAAAAGCTAGACAAGGAAGTTGAAAGACTGGGTAAAACGGTCCATGGAGTGGGTAACAAAGTGGATACCTCGGACCAAACCTTAAAAACCTTGTGCAACAAGCATGACCAAATGATGGTGATGATAGGGGAACTGAATGCCAAGCACGAGTTATTGGAAGTAATGATAGCCCAAATGATGGGGCAAAAGGGAAAATCTGAAGACAAGTAGGGGATGAGCTCCCCAGTTCAAGTTTACAGTGGTGAAGGGCTACTCACACAACATCTGGGATCCGCATCGAGTAGTAATACCAATGGAGGTGGGATGAGAGGAGGTGTTAAACACTTAAACTACCTAAGATTGATTTTCCTTATTTTAGTGGAGAGGGGCCTAAGGAATAGCTGAGGAAGGCTTGAAAATACTTTCAGATTCATCAAATTCCTGATGAAGTGAGAATTAGCGTGGCTGAAATGTATTTAAAGGGAAAAGCATATGTGTGGTTCCATGGTTTCATCAGTAGCAACCCTAACGCTGATTGGGATTTATTCTCCAAATAAGTTTGCAGGCGATTTGCAGAAGTTACTGGGGAGGAAGCCATAGAAACCTCTAGTAAGCTCAGACAGAGAGGGACTGTGGCTGAATATTAGGAACTTTTCGAGGATCTTAAATCCCAGGTGATGATGTCCCTTCCCCATCTGCCTAAATCATATTATGTCTCCATCTTTACTAGTGGGTTGAATGAGGAAATTAGATCCATAGTGAAGATTATCAAACCAATATCTATCTCCCAAGCCCTTGAAATAGCCATCGTACAAGAAAATACTATCCTAGCCTTAAACAAAAACTCCAAAAACTCAACCAAATTTAGTTATTCCCCTAAATGGCTACAAAAACCTGCTGAAACAAACCAAAACCATTCTCCCACCAATAACACTGAACACCCAAACCAACCCATTGAGATTCAAGACCATCACTCCCATAGATATACAAACCAAGAGAAACCTAGGATTATGCTTTAGATGTGATGAAAAATACACCCCATGACATGTTTGTAAAAACATAATGTTGAACTTCATGTTGGTAGATGATGAAGTAGAAAGGAAAAATGAAGAGGATGAGACAACTGTTGAGCAAAGTGAAGGAGAATCGGAGGAAAAAATTATGGAAATCTCCATTAATGACCTATCAGGCAGTCTGAAACCAAAAACCATCAGAATTCATGGCCAAGTAAAAAGAAGAAAGGTGTTAATTTTCATTGACAGTGGAAGTACCCATAGCTTTATTGATGACAAGCTAGTGATGGAATTGAAGTGTAAGACATAACCAACTCAATCTGTAACAGTTAACGTAGCCAATTGAGACAAGTTACAGAGTACTGCCATTTGTAACCCCCTTACCTGCGTAATGCAAGGGATGGAGTGTCAATTCCAGTTGAGAGTGTTGAGGTTAGGAAGAAGTAATATGGTGTTGGGGGTAGACTGGCTTAGTCAATTCAATCCGGTGGTGTTTGATTTTCAATAAAGTAGCATCAAATTCTCATACCGAGGGATAGAAGTAGAGTTGAAGAGTGCAAGCATAAATGGGGAACTTTTGATGATAGAAGGAAGACAGATAAGTCAGTGGATTCGCAAGCAACCATATGGAATTATAGCTTAATTTCAAGCAATTGAAGAAGGAGAAAACACCCAAATACCTGCAGTAGTACGCAATACCCAGATGTGTTTGTAGAACCAAAAGGAATGCCCCCTCCCAAGTTTAATGATCACGGAATTCCCTTGAAAGAAGGAGCACAACCTTTCAAAATAAGGCCATATAGATGCCCTTACGTATAGAAGACTGAGCTTGAGAAGATGGTGAAAGAGATGTTGGAGGTAAGGATCATCCAACAAAGCAACAGTCCTTTTGCTTCACCTGTATTACTGGTTAAGAAAAAGGATGGCACTTGGATGTTCTGTGTAGATTACAGGCAATTGAATAGTTTGACTATCAAGGACAAATACCCTATGCCATTAATTGATGAGTTAATTGACGAGATTCATGGCTCTAAGTGGTTTTCTAAAATAAATTTGAGGGCTAGATATCACCAAATTCGAATGGCAGAAACTGATATCCACAAAATAGCCTTCAAAACCCACCAAGGATTATATGAATTTAAGGTAATGTCATTCTGCCTTACCAATGCCCCAGCAACATTCCAAGGCTTGATGAATGAGATGTTCATGGCTTATTTGAGGAAATTTGTTCTGGTTTTCTTCTATGACATTTTGGACTACAGTCCTGATCTAAATTCACATTGTAAGCACCTGACCATTGTACTGGAAGTATTAAGGAAGCAGAAACTGTATGCCAAGGAAGTTAAATGTTCTTTTGGACAACCCAAGGTAGAATATCTGGGACACATCATATCAGTTGTAGGGGTATCAACTGACCCACAGAAGGTGAATTCTATACAACAATGGCCTAGGCCCAACATCGTGAAACAATTAAGGGGATTCTTTGGTCTAACAGGCTATTACAGAAAATTTGTCAAAGGGTATGAAGTTCTGGCTAAGCCCTTAACAGATCTCCTTAAAAAGGACAACTTCACTTGGAATAATGATGCTAAGGTAGCCTTCCAAGCATTGAAAATAGCCATGTGTAGTACACCAGTCCTTGCATTGCTTGACTTTAACCAGCCATTCATAGTCGAGACAGATGCTTGTGCTGGAGGAATGGGAACATTGTTGATGCTAGTGAAAAGACCTATTGCATATATGAGTAAGAGAATAAACAAGGAGAAGCTAGGGCTCTCTATATATGTAAAAGAATTACTAGCACTGGTCACAGCAGTAAGGAAATAGAGGCATTATCTACAGGGGCACCACTTCATAATCAAAACAGATCGTCAGTCATTGAAATACCTCATTGAGTAGAGAATCACCACTACCCTCCAACAGAAATGGTTGACCAAACTTCTAGGACTCGACTATGAAATCCAATATAAAAAGGGGACTGAGAATATTTTGGCAGATGCCTTGTCAAGACGGGAGGAGGCAGGAGCTAAGGTTACCTCTATATCCCAAGTCATTCCTACTTGGGTGCAAGAAGTGATAGATAGTTACCAGGGAAATGACATGGCTAGCCAGTTGATCAAAGAACAACTAATCAGACCTGGGGAGATGTCTGATTATTCTTACAAAAATGAGTTACTCCGGTACAAAGGCAGGCTGTATGTGGGATCAGGTGGATAGGTTAGAGCCAAACTGATACAAAATATTCATTCTTCTCAAAACGGTGGCCATTCAGGCATACAAGTCAATGTCTATAAAGCTAAGCAACATTTCTTTTGTCCTGGCATGGTCAAAGATATTAAAGGACAAATGTTGTAGTGTGATATTTGCCAACATTGTAAAGGGGAAAATGTTCCCTATCCTGGTTTATTACAGCCCCTCTCTGAGCCACAATACTCTTGGAGTCACATCTCCATGGATTTTATCGAAAGACTACCTCCATCTAAGGGTAAGACAGTGATCCTAGTTGTGGTTGACAGATTTACGAAGTTTTGGCATTTCTTTGCCTTAGCCCACCCCTTTACAGCCTCTACAATAGCCAAACTATTCTTGGATAACATTTAAAAGTTGCATGGGATGCCTCAGAGTATGGTATCAGATAGAGACAAGATATTTACCAGTAGGTTTTGGTAAGGGCTGTTCAAATTATTGGGGACCAAACTGCACCTAAGTTCTGCATACCATCCTCAAACAGATGGTCAGACAGAGAGACTCAACCAGAGTTTGGAGATGTACCTGCGATGCATGACCTTTCAGCAACCTAAACAGTCGGCTAACTGGTTGTCACTGGCCGAATGGTGGTATAACACCACTTACCACACAGCCATCAAGATGTGCCCTTTTGAAGCCTTGTATAGAATCAAGCCACCACAGCTAGCCTTAGGGCCTTATCAACTCACTAACATTGTAGCCGTAGATGAATTGGTACAAAAGAGACCGTATGGACCAATTGCTCAAGGAAAACTTAGATGAGGCCAGGGCAAGGATGAAATTTTATGATGATCAACACAGAATTGAAAGAGGATTTTAGACGGGGGACTGGGTGTATTTAAAACTCCAACCATATAAACAGCAATCCCTTGCTACTCGAGTCAACCCCAAATTATTTGCCAAATACTATGGACCTTACCAAATTATTATGAGGATTGGTCAGGCAGCATATGAATTAGATATTCCCACTAGCTCTAAAATTCACCATATGTTTTCCACGTCTCACTATTTAAGAAAAAGATTGGAGACAGAGAAGTACCTATTCTGCTCTTTCCTGATGTCGGTGAATCAGAACAACATGGCATACCCTAGGCAGTACTACAGACCCGTATCGTTAAAAGGAATGACCAAGCTATCACTCAATGGTTAGTACAATGGGTAGATGCTTCCAAGGAAGACACGACGTGGGAAGAAGCAGCCACAATACAGTTACAATTTCCAGATTTCCAACCTTGGGGACAAGGTCAATTTGAGGGGGAGGATTGTTATAACAAGGAGCAGAAAGGAAACTCATGGGGAAAGAAGAAGAAGATGACTCAACAATGGTACCAGAGATTCAAAACCAAAAACTACGGCGTTTAATTTTTTCATTAAATTGTTTTAGCTTATCATGTTTTGAGTTTGTTTGGTAGGGATTTTTTTGGAGGATGAATTAATTTTGAATAGTGATATGATGGGACATGTGTGGTTAAAAAAAGAAGAAAAAATTATTGATGTGATGTGATGAAAAATATTATTTTATTGAAGAATGTGTAGTTAAAAATGAGATTTGATTTAATATAGAATTTGAGAATTTGTAACTTCACGCTTTTTGTATTACTTAAAGCCATAGGAGCAGTAGGGCGGAGTTGCGTCAGAATTGGTTTTCCTCTTCTCTATCTTCTCTGTAATTCTCTCCCTCTCTTCTTATTTCTGTTCATCTTCATTTCAATTAATCAATTCAGTGAAATATCATTACAGTTTGAGTGTGGAATTGCAACTAAATTTTGTGAATTGTGAATTACTTTCCGTTTTGAATTGTGGAATTGTTGGGTTTTGGTTGAAGAATCAATCAACCATCACAGATAAATTTTGAATCTCAAGAGTCCCTACGTCATTAGACACTAGAATATTTCAGAATTGGAATTGTAACCATCATGGACGCACAACAGCAGCAGAGAGAAGTATCTCCGCGACCACCACCCAGCGGAGGCGGAGATTTCACTGCCATTTTCACTGTTCTACTGTCCTTTGTCGCTATTGCCTCCATGGTAAGAAAAAAGAGAGTATAAACTGCTTACTATTTTTACTATATCCTATGTTTTGCCGACTTCGGTATATAATCGGAGCTTAGGGTTTAATCTTTTTTTTTTTTTTTTTTGTATGCTAATACTGAACATTATTTCGGGAATTGAATATTTTAAATTGTTAGAAAAACTTGAAAGTAAACTTCTATTATTTTGCAGTTCATGAATCTTAATGTAGTTCCTACTGAGGTTAATTAGCTTGTAGACATGAGGGAACTGAACTCTCGGAGTATATTAGAAGTCTGTGTAAAAAGGGATTTGTCCTTGTCATTCAATTTCTTGGAAGACCTTCCTGGTGAAACTTGAGTAACCTTATAATATTCGCTGTGGAGATGGGTTGGAACAGTACGAATAAATGAGATGAGCATCAGTTCCTCTATATACTAGTAAATAAACCTAGCATGAGCATCAATAGTTCATTAGTTCTTGGTTAAAGCTTTTGTTTCCTCTACATATTTTGCTGGAACTGAAAAATAACATTCTTCAGATTGGAAACTATGTAAATACTCGTCAAAAGGAAGCTTTTCTAATGGAGAACAAATCATTTCATTGTTTGATTTTTCATATGTGAAATGGATTTTACTGGTATTTTTCTTTTCCATATTTTCATGTTTTTTTGAAAGCAAGTAAAACTTGTTCGTTAAAAGTCAGCAGGACTTTTACAGCCATTGCCTATTCCAAAGTGGAAGTGGGAGCACATTACTATGGACTTTCTCTTTGGTCTTCCTCATACTCAGAATGGTCATGATGGTGTTTGGGTTATTGTGGG
>CAIGRO010013287.1:0-20999 GCA_903798355.1 Fraxinus baroniana
TTTTCAATTACAAATGTAAGTTTAAAAATTAGATTATTTCCGTAAAGATTGAGTGTCAAAATTAGGGCTAAAGACGATGACTTGGCAATTCGGGTTAACGGAACTCGGAGCGCTACAACATTTGAGGGAGTTCGTCAATGGATGCTTCTTTAGAGGTGGTATGCTTTGTTTTCAAGGTGTACTTGATGATTTTGTTGACAACTTTGACCTGGCTGTTTGCTTGAGGGTGATGAAGTGGTAAGAAGTGCTTCTGGATTCCTCTTCACATAGTTCTCTAACCTTTTTGTTGTCAAATTGTTCTCCATTGTCTTATACGATTGAATGGGGAGTTCTGAACAATCATATGATGTTCTTCCAAATGGTTAAGGGCTAGAAACTATTGTATGTTCTTGGGATGGTTGCCTCTACTCGGTTGAGAAGCATTGGCATTTGTCATACTTTCGTACAAATTAAATGGCATCCTTTCTCAGGGTAGACTAATAATATCCTTGCCTAAACACTTTTTTGTGTGGTGTGGGTCCTCAGGTATGGTTTCCACATATACCTTCATATATTTTTCGGAGGATGTAAGTCATCTCTTCTCCTTTTGTGCATCGAAGGAGGGGCGATGTGAAACCTCTCTTGTATTACTATCATCTTGGAGGATAAAGTGTTATAGCTCTTCTTCTAACCTAGTGGGCTTCATCCTTATTTTCAAGTAAAGCCTGATCTTTGAGGAAGGCAATAATTGATTGCATTCATGATGGGATGCCTTCGATCCACATCAATTCTTCTATTTTGAGACAGAAGGTCTAGCGATGTGTTTAATGGATACTATCCTTAGCAGTTCGAAATCTTTGTTACTTGCGTATAATAGGACATCAACATGGGCATTTTCAAGAAGCAAAATTTGTGCCAACTAAAACTTTTCAAAACATGGGAGGAAGTCCATAACTTGCCAAAGCCATGCCTTTTGTTCTTATGATGAAGTTGTCATTGACCTGGCTCACCATTACTTGGGAGTTGCTATTGATGAATTGACTTTTACTTTACTTGCATCTCCTTAGCTAATCTTAGGCTAGATAGGAGCACTCCATATTCAGCAATGTTGTTGGAGGCTCGAATCCGAACTTAAGTTATACCCTGTTGGGCTAACCCAGACCACTCCAGCTCTGAAGCCTGCTTCTCCAAAGTAGCCATCAATAAAAAGTCTCCAATTGGGTGGCTAAAGGATTCCATTGCCACTAATATTTCAGAGAAATTGGTGAATTCTGTTACAAAGTCTGCAATAGCTTACCCTTGGTGGAGGTTCTTGATTTGTAAATAATATCATATTCACTCAACTCTTAGCCCACTTCATCAACCTCCGAGAAACATCTGGCTTTTGAATCACTTGTTGAGTGTGAAGTTTATTAGCATATGGATGTTATTATGGGTCTTAGGGTAAAGTATGGCATAAACTTTCTAGAAGCGGTGACGAGTGAGAGGACGAGTTTCTCCATAACTAGGTAGCAGTCCTCCACTTGTAGGTTCACATAACAGATGAGCAATTGGAATTACCTTCTTTTCTTGTATGAACTGAGCTTACCACTTCATCGGATACGGCCAAATAAAATAGTAGTGGCTCATCAGCTTTAGATTTTGAGAGGAGTGGGACCGTCCTATATTTTTTTTAGTCCCTGGAATGCCTCTTCACACTTTTCCTTGGGTTTTTGAATGGACCTAATCTCTATCAGGATCTGTTTAGAGTTGGCCTCAATACCAATTTGGTTGACAATGTAGCCTAGGAACTTTCTGGAGATGACATCAAACACACACTTAAGGGGGTTTAACCTCATTTTGTACTTCCTAAGAATTTGGAAAGTAGCGTCTTGGTGCTCGACATGGTCCTTCATTTTGAGGCTCTTCACATGCATGTCACCCACGTACTCCTCCATGCTTTTGCCAATAAGATTAGCAAACATCTTGTTGACAAGCCTTTGGTAGGTCGCTCAGACGTTTCACAACCTAAATGGCATCACCTTGTGACAATAGAGACATTTATTAGTGATGAAAGATGTATTCTCTTCAGCTGCATGCTGCAAAGGAATTTGGTTGTAGCCTGAGTAGGCATCCATGAAGCTCAACAACTAATGCTCTGTGAAGGAATCCATGAGTACCATATCTTGGGAAATGTGAAGCTTTCATTTTGGCAATCTTGGTTGAGGTTTGAGAAGTCTATGCTGACCCTCCACTTGTCATTGTGCTTTTTCATGTGGATTAATGAAGATATTAGTTTCCCTACCTATTCTTTCAGGGCCTCGTATGTCAATCATTGAGTCAATGTCAACCATCTCCTCTTGCCTCCAAGCAAAGACATCCAAGTTTTTACACAAGAACCATTCAAGCTTCGGGTGATAGATCCATTTCCACTTGTAGCGACTTGGTGGGATCTTGAGGGTCTACAGGGAAGCTTTCCAGCTCGGAGCTTTTTGTCATTCAAACTTAAAGATGTGAGGGTCCAACTTGATATATAGCCCCTTCTTCTGAGGTCCTCCCTTCTTCAAGGACATTTACCATCTTGACGTCTTTCTCTTGTTCAAGGGTCCGTCCTTCTTTAGGTGTTCTTTTAAGTCCATATAATTGCGGAGGGAATGAGAGGACCTACTAGAACCCGTTGGAGCCAGCGAGTTAGCGTAACAACTTAACCCCCGTTTGACACCCATTAATTTCTCATTTTCATTTTCATTCTTCATTTCAACCACACATTCTCCAAATAAAATAATACTATACACAAATCAAAAAATTTTCATCAATTTTCCATAACACATTCTCACATCAATATTGCACTATTCCAAAATTTCTATTATCTTCAAAATGGGGTTTCAAACAGGGTTTAGTGTCTTGTTTTTTCACCGCTTCTTCTTGACCGTCGTATATTTTTTAAATTGAATACCTTCCTTCGACATCTCTGGTCTATCTCTTTTTGATTTTCTACCCCGCCTGATTATGAAGAGCGTCAAGTCTATCAATTGATGTACCTTTAGTTTTAGCATCCATGTTTGTACTCTGACGGCTCAGCGCGAAGGTGCTTACGAGATACTACTCGAAAAACATTAGCTATAGGCGGCTAGAGTTGGGAAGGATTGGGCATCAAGCTTCCTTTTGTTTGGAGATACGGTAGACTCGCTTATATCTAATGCTTTTTTTTCATAAGGTAAAATATCTCCTATCTAGCTAATGAGTTCTCAGTTCTCTCCCTTGGACTGGAAGACCCACCTTATAGTGTGAGGCGGGTCGATTACTCTTTCGCTATAAATTGCTCACTACCTAGGTTTGACTTTTGTTTATTAGTAGCACTTGACTTCATTTTCTCCTCCCCAAAATAGGTAAAAGATGTGAAGCCCTTCCTTCAGCTTGATCAACAAAGATAGATGCCCCTCTTCGAGCTGCTCCGCCTAGGGCAACCAATTTATATAGCTAGATGTCCTTTGCACCACCTTAAACAGGGTATCTTTACCTCATAGATAGAATTGAGATGTCCTTCTTTCTTATAATACTTTACCCGAGATAGAAGGAGATAGATATGGAATTTACTTGCCCTCATAGATGGCCTTACGGGCCGATATTATCTCCTACACACTGGAAGTTTTTCAAGTGGTTCAATCCAAATACATATAGGAAGTTCAAAGCTTGGGTAGAACAAATCCACTTGTGCTCGCTAAAGGTCGCTTACTCTGCCTACTCTATCTTATGTAGTGTAGTGGCCTACTAACTTAACTATAAACGGAAGAAAACGAACACAGTTGCCATAAGGGAAAAGCTGAAATTTAAATATTTACTTCTGAGGTGAGCATTTATACACCTTTACTACTGTTGAAGTCCCAAAAAGGAAGAACACATCCTAAACGATTTGACTTTAGTAGGTTAAATGGCGCAGGTGGGATATATGGTCTATGATCTATATCTTTGATAAGATTAAGTCCGCCTACGACATGGTGAGGAGAGAAATCTTGCTTATGAGCCCCTTTGGTTGGACTTTCAACTTGGGAGGTTGGGTAACGAGACAGAAAAGGACAAGCACTAATTTTCGGACTCCCCGACGAATGATGAGACATGTCTATTATAAACACGGTGATGTCGATAGTACCGCAACATGTGTGATGCTTATAGTTATGTACATGAGATACAAAAGGAAACATGAGGGTATAAATGCTAATACAATGATTTTTCATCTAAAGGAGTTGAATGATGAACAATCACAGTGCAAAATGGCAGAAGGATCTTCAATCAGTGCTGAATATAATCCTTTGTTGAAAAGTTGTCTCAATGTCTGAACCATGAAGTAAGTATTGACTTGAGTCTTTGCAAAAGAGCTATTCATATCTAATTATGAATTTAGATATGAATAAACCTTTAGTGCGCACTCCCTAAGTTGATAACATGCTTCTAACTGTTGACCCAACACCAAAATTAATATTAGGCAAGTCATTAGGAGGAAGTCTAAAACGAGGCTTTGGTATCCAAGATAGCTAAGAAAGTCAAAGCGAAGAAGAACAATACCAAATCTAATGACCCCTGTTGTCATTTTGGAATGATAGGTTATTGGAAAAGATATTACAAGGCTTATATCTACTTCATTAGCTTCTTGGGTATTAGATACAATATGTATTTAATATTTGAATAAATATGCATAAACTAAATAGAAATAGACCACTTCAAAAGGGAGAAGTTGACCTCCATGTTGAAAATGGGCAATGGTTGCTATATTATCTGTAGGAGCATACTTCTTGCCATAACCTTTAGGCTTAGTATTAGAATTAGAGAAATGTTATTATGTTCACACCATTACCAAGAAACTATTTAAATTTCATGTTTAGACATGAATTATTTTAATGTTAAGGACAATTTTTATTCATTTTACCTTGATAAGATCTTAATAGTCATAGTAAATAAAATGGCATTTACATTTTATACTAAGTATTCTATATTGAGTATAAAAATTAAAAGGCATAAAATTGATAATCATTACCTATATACAATGCATTGTAGACTTGGTCACATGAATGCATTTATAAAATTACCTGGAGATATATATTTGGTGTCAACTGATTTTGAATCATTTGACAAATGTGAATCATTCCTGTTAGGCACAACGACCAAATCTCTTTTTACTTAGAAAGGAGAGAGAGCTACATATTTGCTATGCTTAATACGTAGCAATGTTCCACACATGGTCAATTGATGCTAGATGAAGTTTCTCTTATCTCAACACGTTTATTGACAAGTATTTCGGAAATGGTCATATATACTTGATTAGATTCAAGCTAAGTAGAGAAACAAGTAAAGATGAATTCACACTAAGATCCGATCGAGGTGGAGATAGCTTAAAGATGAAATTTTAGATTATCTAAAAGAGAATGAGATTCTCTCACAGTGGACTTCTTCATATACACTGTAATATAATGATGTATCTGAAATGAAAAATCGTACACTATTAGATATAGTGTAATTAATAACAAGCCATACAAACCTCCCATATCGATTTGGGGTCATGCACTGATTGCCCGTGCTACGCACTAAATTGTGTCCTATCTAAGTTAGTTAACAAAATTTCATACGGTTATGAAAAGATGCCCAACTTGTCTCATATTAAAAGTTGGGGCTGTGATAGTACGGATAAACTAGAGTCTAATTCCGATAAATACATATTTGTGGGAAATCCAAAAGAGACGTTTGGATATCAATTCTATAATCCCATTGAGATAAAAGTCTTCGCCTCGAGACATACCGTCATCCTAGAGAAAGAGTTCATTCTAGGAGATGAAGTGTTAGCAAAATAGAATTTCAAAGAGTTCAAGATTCTACAGATATTGTTGACCAAATAGATGAACCTGAGTTTGATCCCACACTTGCTAATGGACATATCAGGAAGTAGAGATTCATAAGAACACGCCAATTCTGCGTAAATCTAGTAGGGTCATTCAACCTCCTAGAAGTTACGAATTCATGATTACTAATCAAGTATTACTAATAGAGGATGACGAACTTACTAGTTACGCAGAAACAAAGTTAAGTGTCGACTCAAAGAGATGGCATGAGGCCATGGAATCCGAAATGAAGTCAATGTATGTAAATAAGGTTTGGACTTTGGTCGATCCTCCAATGGGATAAAACCCTAAGTCGTAAATAAGTTTACAAGAAAGAGGTCGATATGGATGGAAACGTCCATACACACAAAGTAAGGCTAGTAACAAAATGATTACAAAAAATGACAAAGAGTTAAGTTTGATGGAACATTTTTATCTGTAGCCATACTTAAGTCCATTCGGATTTTACTTGCAATATCTGCACATCATGTCTATGAGATGTGATAAATGAATGTCAAAACTGTATTTATTAGCGAGGACTTATAAGAGGAAGAGTACTTGACAAACCCATTTTGAATCCAAAGATAGCACATGATATGCAGGCTTGATGAATCCATATATGGATTGAAGCAAGCTCTCTTGGAGTTGAAATCTTCGCTTTGATAAGATGAGTCAAATGTTTGATTTTATTAAAAGTAAGGATGAAGTTTACGTTTACAAAAAGATAGTGAGAGCGTTGTCATATTCTTAATATTATATGTAGATGACATATTATTAACAGAAACGACATCTCTAAGTTTCAATTGTTGAGAATATGGTAGTCAAATAATTTTTCCGTAAAAGATATGGGAGAAGCAACTTGATCAATATAGAAATAGATCTAGAAAATTGCTTAACTCATCCTAATCCACTTAAGATAAAATCTTGAGAAGATTATATATGGAGAAAATGAACTGAGAGTTCATGGGATACATCGGCTAACTTCTAGTGAAACTAGAATGACATCATATCTCCATGAGGATATTCGTTTACTTTTAACCTGTGTGTTGGAAAAGTTTCAAATAGAAAAAAATCGTTAATCCAATAGGAGAAGCCTTATACATCATTACTTTAGAAGCAACAAATGTTGTAGTTTGGATCAGAAAGTTCATTAATGAACTTGGAGTAGTTCCTTACATTGTAACAATAATGAAGCCATTGTGCAAGAGAAGGAACTAAGGAGAATCAATTATCCGAACATGTATTAAGACGCTATCATCTCATCAGAAAGATAATATAATGAAATGACAGGTAAAGAAAGAATGAATTCCCACGAGTTATTAAATTGCAGATCCATTGACAAAGAGTTATCACAACATAAACATGATTGTCATATAGACTCTTATAATATATAAGTGATTTTATCTAGTGCAAGTGGGAGTTTGTAAGTGCTATACTCTAAGTCTAATCAACTATGAACATGAACACTTTGAATATATAATTGATGCATTTCATTCTAATAAATTGAATAATAGAATCAGTCTTAAATCATCCATGGTCGTAATTAACAACAAGATATGGGTATTATTATTATGATAGACCATCACATGTGGCATTTTTTACATGTAAAGTAAGTAGCTGATATCACAAGCTAAGCATTGGACACTTAAATGAACACATGGATATTTTGTTATAGAACAAAACATTGAAAACCCGCTGAAGAGATTCCACATGGATCTGAGTGTTGGTGGTTAATCTCTAAAGTTAGTCCTTCGACTTGGGGTCATCATCTTGCATTATATGAGGACAGTCATACTTTGGTTATGTTGGATGTTTCTTTGCCAAAGGTCGCTTATATAGCATCGTTCGAGTATGTCAAGAATCATATGAAGGTTGTGAATGATCAATAGTAGGATGAAAGACATGATCAATAATTGAAATTGACATATATCCATTCTCGTAATTGATCGACCATATTGAAAAAATGATTATAGTTTAACGATAAACGAACATGTTTAGTTTTGTCATACCACTTGACATTTTTCGTCACGTGTTTTGCCCTGACACATTACTAGATATCATCAATTTGGAACCACATATGTGAATTGATAATAAATTAAAAGGGGTATTTTAATTTATCTATTTTGATTAGATCAAAATAATAATTTATGTCGTTAAGTATCGGGATTGGGGACTTAATGGGTCACACACAAAAAGGAGTGTTGGATAATTAATTAATTGTGTTGTTTGGTAATATACCCGAATTAACTAATTCCTTGGTACTTCTTGCTACGAGGTTCAAATCAGTTGGTAATGATGACAATCGTTGAAGGCGAGCTAGTAAGAATCCATTACACGTTTCAGATGGGCCAATAACAGATCAAGAGGAAAAAAGATAAAGGAAGCCATGGAAGGACTTCTCAAAGCTATGTGATCAAGAGTTTTAAGTACAACATGTAACACACCAAATTTCAAGATGGTCATGAAAGAAAAATGACCAATCTTAATTCTTTTGATCCGTGTGAAGGATAAGAAGGAAGTACGAAGATTTATTAAAACGCGCATAACTTTTAGCTCGATTGTTGAATTTTCGTCCAATAGGTACAATCCGAAAGCGTTTTTTGATTCTGCACGTTTGTTAAATGAGTTTTTCAAACTTTGAAGGTCAAGTTCCGTTGTTTAGCATTTTTCGTTTTGAGTTAGTTGAAGCGTATTTTTGTAATTTCAAATTATTTTAGTTTTATCTAGTTGTTTTACAAGTTAATAGGTATCTCAAGTTTTTCTAGTTACTTTACAAATTAATTAGGACTGCAATGTTTATCTAGTTGTTTTACAAGTTAATCAAATTTCCTTATGTTGCCATTATAAGGCATACAAAAACACAACACAATATTAATTTTAGTGACTAGTCATAAAGTTAGATTTTCACCTTTCATTTTGTTCTTAGTTGAACTGTTCAAAACTTATCGAAGATTTCCAATTTTTAGGGTGCTTAAACTATCTAGAACTTATCAGTCATTTCCAATCTTTGTGGTATTCAAGCATTCCAACATTGGTTCTTGATTCAAGAAATATGGGTCAAGGTTATGACTCGAATTTATGCTTCGTAGGGGTTCGTATCAAATCCTATGCAAGTTCCTAGGTACATCCAGCTACGGGGTTCAAATCAGTTGGTAATGATGAGAATCGTTGAGGGTAACTTGATCAAGAGGTAAAAAAAAAGATCAATGTAACCATGGAAGGACTTGTCAAAGCTACATGATTGAGAGTTTAAAGTACAATAAGTAACGCACCAAATTTCAAGATGGGCATGAAAGAAGAAGGAGCATTCTTATTTCTTTTGATCCAAGTGAAGGATAAGAAGGACATAAGGAAATCGTAGGATAAACCAAGACATGCATAAATTTTAGCTCGACTATTGAATTTTCCTCCAATAGGTTCAATCCGAATACGTTTTTCGATTCTGTACATGTCCGTTGAATGAAATTTTCAAATTTTCAGGGTCATGTTTCGTTGTTTAGCGTTCTTCTATTTTGAGTTGAAGATTACTTTTGTAATTTCATAATATTTATTTTATCTAGTTGTTTTAAAAGTTAAATAGGTTTTTCAAGTTTATCTCGTTACTTTACAAGTTAATTAGGATTATCATTTTCATCTAGTTATTTTATAAGTTAATTAGATTTCTTTATGTTTGTGAATAATATCATCTTTAGTGATTAGTAATAAGGTGAGATTTTCACGTTTTATCGTGTCCTTAGTTGAACTATCCAGAAAATATCAAAGACTTTTAATCTCTGTGGCGTTCAAACTATTTGGAACTTATCGAGGATTTCCAATCTTTTTGGCCTTCAAACATTCCAGCCTTGGTTCTTGATTCAAGAAATCATGGGTCAAGGTTATAACTCCGATTTTAGCTGCTTAGGGTTCGTATCAAATCTTGTGTGTGTTCTTGGGTACATCTAAACACGTGATTCAAATCAATTGGTAATAATGAGAATCATGGAAGGCAAGCTAATAAGATCCATTGCATGTCTTGGATGGGCCAATACCTAGATTGGAAAAAAAAAAAAAAAAAAAATATTAAGCCACGGAAGGTCTTGTCAAAGCTATGTGGATCGAGGCTTAAGTACAAGTAGTAACACACCAAATTTCAAAATGGAAATTATAGAAAAATGACCAACATAAGCACTTTTGATCCAAGCGAAGGAATAAGAAGGATGTACTTTTGTGTAGGATTTAAGAAAAAATGCATAGCCATTTAGCTATATTGTCGAATTTTCATCCATGAGTACAATCCGAAAACATTTTTCAATTCTAGAAATGTCCGTCGCATGAAATTTTCAAACTTTGAGGGCCAAGTTCCATTGTTTAGCATTTTTCTTTTTTAAGTTAGTTGAAGGGTATTTTCATTATTTTGCAATATTTTAGTTTTATATAATTGTTCACAAGTTAAATAAGTTTTGTCATATTTTTTTTTTTCGTCACTTTACATGTTAATTAGGATTGTCATATTTGACTAGTTGTTTATTTGATTTCTTTATGTTTTCCAATATAAGACATATTACTTGCACAGAAACACAATATGATATTTATATTAGTGAATCAGTCATAAAGTGAGATTTTTGCTTTTTATCTTGTTCGTAATTCAAACTATCCAGTACTTATCAAGAATTCGCAATCTTTGCGACATTCAAACATTCCAAACTTGGTTCTTGATACAAATTCATCGTAAATCCTACACGTTTTCGTACATCATTCTTATTCCTTTTCTTGGTCCATAAAACTAAGGTTGGACCTTCTTCTTTAATGCTCAGCTTGAAATTTGGTATCTTGCTTGTTGTACTTAAACTCTTGGTGTAGCCCTAACAAGTCCTTCTATGGCTTGATTATAACCTTGATCCATGATTTCTTGAATCAAGAACCAGTCCTTGTATAAACATGCCACAAAAATTGAAAATCTTTAAAGTTTTGGATAGTTCTAACATGAACAATATAAAAAACGGAAATCTCAATTTATGATTAATGTCTAAAGTTACTATGTTGTTGTATTTTGTACAAGTAATATTCTTTATATGCGAAATCTGGTTAACTTGTAAAACAACTATATAAACATGACAATTCTAATTAACTTGTAAAATAACGAGATAAACATGACAAACCTATTTAATTTGTTAAACAACTATATAATACTAAAATATTGTAAAATAAAGAAAATACCCTTCAATTAATTTAAAACAGAAAAATTCTAAATAACGGAATTTGACCCTCAAGTTTGAAAAAGTCATTCTACAAAAATGTGTGAAATCGAAAAATGGTTTACTATTGTACTAATGGACAAAAAATCGACAATCGAGCTAATAGTTATGCATGTTTTCGTAAGTCCTGAGCATTTTTGTACATCTTTCTTATTCCTTCACTTGGATCAAAATTACTAAGGTTGGTCCTTCTTCCTTAAGGCGCATCTTGAAATTTGGTGTCTTCATTGTTGTACTTAAATTTTTGGTCCACGTAGATCTGATGAGTCCTTCCATGGCTTCCTTGATATTCTTTGCTCTTGATCTAGTTATTGGCCAACATTTAACATGCAATGGGTCTTTGCTAGCTTGCATTCCATAATACATCATTACCAACTGATGTGAATCTTGTTGTAACACCTAGAAACCCACACAAGATTGGATATGAACCCCAAGATGCTAGAGTAAGAATTATAACCCTGATCTGTGATTTCTTAAATCAAGAACTAGTGCTTGTATGTTTGAATGCCACAACAATTGAAAGTCCTTAATAAGTTTTGGATAGTTCAAACAAGAACAAGATAAAAAAAAAAAAAATGAAAATATCAATTTATGATTAATCTCTAAAGTTACTATTGTGTTATAAAGAAATCTGATTAAATTGTAAAACAACTATACAAACATGACACCTATCTAATTTGTAAAACAACTATATAATACTAAAATATTGCAAAATAACGAAAATACCCTGCAATTAATTTAAATCAGAAAAATCCTAAATAACGAAATTCAACCCTCAAGTTTGAAAACGGCATTCGACAAAAATGCTTGAAATCGAAAGATGCTTTAGTATTGTACTAATGGACGAAAAATCGACAATCGAGCTAAAATTTATGTTGTTTTCGTAAATCCTGAGCATTTTGTACATCTTTCTTATTCCTTCACTTGGATCAAAATAACCAAGGTTGGTCCTTCTTCCTTAATGCTCATCTTGAAATTTGGTATCTTGCTTGTTCTACTTAAACTCTTGGTCCATGTAGCCCTAACAAGTCCTTCCATGGCTTCCTTGATAGTCTCTGCTCTTGATCTAGTTATTGGCCAACCTAAAACATGCAATGGATCTTTGCTAGCTTGCATTCCATAATATTCCCATCATTACCAACTGATGTGAATTCCGTTGTAGGATGTACCTTGAAACCCACACAAGATTGGATACGAACCCCAAGAAGCTAAAAATAAGAATTACAACCCTGATCCCTAATTTTGTGAATCAAGAATCAATGTTGTACTGTTTGAATGCCTCAAATATCGAAAATGCTTGATAAGTTTTGAATAGTTTGAATGCCACAAAAATTGAAAATTCTTAAGTTCGGGATATTTCATTTAAGAACCAGATAATAAGCGAAAACTAATATCGCGTTGCATTTTTGTAACAGCAACATGCCCTGTGTAGACAAACATAAATATATCTAATTAACTTGTAAAACAACAAGATAAACATGAAAATCCTAATTAACTTGTAAAGTTGCTAGATAAACATGAAAAACCTACTTGACTTGTAAAAAAATCCAGATAAAACTAAAATATTGCGAAATAACTAAAATACCCTTAAACTAACTCAAAACAGGAAAATGCTAAACAATAGAATTTGATCCTCAAAGTTTGAAATATTTATTAGATGTCTATCTACAGAATCGAAAAAAGCTTTTGGAATATGCTTATGGGAAAATTTGACTATCAAGCTAATAAGTTATGCATGTTTTCATAAATCCTGCGCGTTTTTGTACTTCCTTCTTTTTTTATTCACTTGGATCAAAAGAACTAAGGTTGGTCCTTCTTCTTTAATGCCCATCTTGAAACTTAGTGTCTTGCTTGTTATACTTAATTCTCGATCCATGTAGCTCTTACAAGTCCATTCATGGCTTCATAATCTCCTTTACTCTTAATCTAATTATTGGCCCATCTGAAACATGCATTGAATCATTGGTAGCTTGCCTTCGATGATTCTTATACCAACTGAAGTGAATCTTATTGCGGGAAGTACCAGAAACCCACACAAGATTTGATCCAAACTCCAAGAAGCTAAAAACCTAGTTATAACCTTGACCCATGATTTCTTGAATCAAGACTCAAGGTTGGAATGTTTGAATGCCAAAAAGATTGGAAATCCTTGATAAGTTAGATAGATAGTTTGAATGCCACAAAGATTGAAAATCTTTGATGAGTTCTAGATAGTTTAACTAAGAACAAGATGAAAAGAATCTTACTTTATAATCACTCTCTAAAGTTATATCATGCTGTATTTTTGTACAAGTAAAATGCCTTATGCAAACATGAAGAAATCTAATTAACTTGTAAAACAATTAGATAAACTATCGAATTGTGAAATAATGAAAATACACTTCAACTAACTAAAAAGAAAAAAGAAAAATGATAAACAACAGAATTTGACCTTCAAAGTTTGAAGAAATCAGTAAAAAATGTACAGAATCCAAAAACACTTTCGAATTATACTCATGGACAAAAAAATTCGATAATCGAGCTAAAAGTTATGCATGTTTTCGTAAATCCTGCTCGTTTTTCCACATCCTTTCTATTCTGAATCAAAAGAACTAAGGTTGATCCTTCTTTAATGCCCACCTTGAAATTTAGGGTCTTGCTTGTTGTACTTAAACTCTCGGTCCAAGTAGCTCTTACACTTCCCTCAATGGCTTCATTGACCTTCTTTGCTGTTGATCTAGTTATATGCCCATCTGAAACATGAAATGGATCCTTGTGAACTTGCCTTCCATTATTTTCATTATTACCAACTGATGCGAACCCCGTTGCAAGAGGTACCTAGAAACCCACACAAGATTTGACATGAACCCAAGAAGCTAAAATCAGATTTACAACCTTGACCTATGATTTCTTGAATCAAGCATCAAGGCTGTAATGTTTGAATGGCACAAAGATTGGAAATCCTTGATATGTTTTGGATAGTGTGAACACATACATTGAAATATTTGATAAGTTCTGAATAGTTAAATTAATAACAAGATAAAAAGCGGAAATATCACTTATCATTAATCTCTAAAATCAATATCATGTTATGTTTTTGTACAAGCAATATGCCTTATATAGGCGAACATAAAGAAATCTAGTTAACTTATAAAACAACTAGATAAATATGACAATCCTAATTAATTTGTAAAGTAACAAGCTAAGAATGACAAGCCTCTTTAACTTGTAAAACAAATAGATAAAACTACAATATATGCGAAATAACAAAAATACCCTTCAACTAACTCAAAACAGAAAATTACTAAACAACAGAAGTTGACCATCAAAGTCTGTAAATTCGTTCGATAAAAATGTACAGAATTTAAGAACGCATTTGGATTGTAGTCATGGACGAAAATTTGACATTTAAGCTAAAAGTTATGCATGTTTTCATAAATCCTACTTGTTTTCTCGTACATCCTTCTTATTCATTCACTTGGATTAAAAACTAATGTCGTTCGCTCTTCTTTAATACACATCTTGAAATTTGGTGTCTTGCTTCTTGTACTAACTTCGATCCACGTAGCTCTGACATGTCCTTAGCTTCTTTGATTTTCTTTGCTCCTGATCTAGTTATTTGCAATATTTTAGTTTTATTTATTTGTTTATAAGTTAAATAGGTTTGTCATGTTTATCTAATTACTTTACAAGTTAGTTAGGATTGTCATGTTTATCTAGCTGTTTTCCAAGTTAATTAGATTTCTTTATCTTTGCCTATATAATGATATTAATTTTAGAATTCATCAAAAAGTGATATTTTCATTTTTTATCTCGTTCTTAATCAAACTATCCAGAACTTATCAAAAAATTTCAATCTTTGTAGCTTTCAAATTACTTAGAACTTATCAAGGATTTCCAATTGTTGTGGCATTCAAACATTCCAGCTTTGGTTTTTAATTGAAGAAATCATGGATCAAGGTTATAGTTCTTATTTCGCTTCTTGGGGAGCTCGATTGTCGGATTTTCGTGTACGAGTATAATCCGAAAGCATTATTTGATTTTTTGCACATGATGTCGAATGAATTTTTCAAACTTTGAGGATCAAGTTCCGTTGTTTCACATTTTTCTGTTTTGAGTTAGTTAAAGGGTTTCGTGATTTCACAATATTTTAGTTATATCTAGTTGTTTTACTAGTTAAATAGGTTTGCCATGTTTATCTTGTTACTTTAAAAGTTAATTATGTTTGTCATGTTTATCTAGTTATTTTACAAGTTAATTAGAAATCAGCAATTGTCCACACCCTTATTCATTATACAGAAAGCATGTTGATGACCTATTTTTGTGATTTAATAATAAGGGTAATATTTTATTTATTTTTTTAGTACAAATTGACTTTTATTGTAAAATATATTTAACCAATCATTTGAGGACAAAGTACTATAAAAATTCAAGAATAGCAATGTCATCTAGATTAGATAAGAATTGCTAGTGCAAGAAAATTAGAAATCTGAAAAGTGATTAGCTTAACTCAATCATTGACCATTTAGCCCTTGTTTGAGCCTCGTTTTAGGAGGAAATGTATTTTGAAATGTCTATTTTTTGGAGAATGTGTGACAAAAAAATAAGGAAAAATTTTAGATTTAAAAATAAAATAATTTAACACAAGTTGTGCTTAGTACCAATCTATTTATGTGGTCAGTGTCTCCATATCCAATGAAGTTGAAAGTATTTTTATTTAATGAACAATGTGGTGTGGCCCCGTAATCACCTAAACAAGTACTAAAGACAACCTTTGTGCTATATAATATTATTCGAACTTTATTTTGACAATATAATAGTAACCTGGGAATAATATCTTGCTAGCATGAATAGTATTACTCCATATGTACCAATGCTATAGGTTTCCATTAAATTCCTCTTTATTCAAAGGGAAGGGGCAAATGCTAAGGCAAATGACAATAAACACCCTAATCTTCTTTTGTAGTTACTTTCTTCCCAACCTAATTATTATTATTGTTACATTATTCCGATGATACTCTTTGTCAATGGACTTGACCGGAATATAAAAAATTAAGAGGGTAAAATAATAATTATAGTATTTTTAAACTTAAATATTAGAAAATAAAAAAAAAATCTAATATACTGTGCTAAAAATGATAGTGAACGCGTCCCATAGGAAGAAATTCCCTTGTTTTGCCATTTTTTGGAAGTAAACACAATCCCCAGTATGATGCCATTGGTGGTCTACGTTCATGACGCGATGGTGGTTGTAGTGGTGGCAGTGGTGTGGGGTTCGAGAAGATAATTATACCTTATTTATTTTTAATGAATTATTTTTTTATATTTTTGTGTACCTTTTCCAAGAATTTTTACTTCTTAATAATTTAAATATAAAATATTTAACATTACAAATTTACCCTTATTGTTCAATAATCTGATCAAATGGTTGACTAATGGATGAGAAATCATCCATCTGAATGAATCCTACTTTATCAAATATCGAAATTCAATTGTCAAAAAGAAAAGGTTTGGCGTTGAAGTTGCAAAAGAAATAAAAGGGTTGGGACATTTGCTGCTATTTGCTCTTTATTTTATAATAATATAAACCTTCTGCTTTCACCGAGAGCCGATATCAATCGATTAATTGGCCTAGTATAGGGTCCTGAAATACCGGAGAGTTCAATTCTATTGGCCTAGTTTGAATAAAGATTGGCTAAAATAGTTAGTACATGTAACACCTGTCAGTTAGCCAAACAAAAGAGGTAAAACATTGGTCTATACACACCTCTTTCTCGTTCTTGATTGCTATTGACAAGATGTGAGTATAGATTTTGTGTTAGGACCTCCACGTACCCCGAAAAAATATGATTCTATTTTTGTGGTAGTCGATTGTTTCTCGAAAATGGCTCATTTCATCCCTGTTAGTAAAACATCTGGAGCGTCCAAGGTTGTCAAGTTATACTTTAATGAAATTGTCAAATTATATGGTCTTTCTAAAACAATTGCATCAGATAGGGATGTTCGGTTCACGAGTCACTTTTGGAGAACATTGTGGCAAAAGGTTGGTACGAAATTGAAATTTTATACTTCCTATCACTCGTAAATTGACGGGTCAAAGAGAAGTGATTAACCGTAGTCTTCGTAACTTATTAAGATATCTGGTCCAAGAAAATCATAGAAATTGGTATTTGATTCTTTCTACAGCTCAAATTGCATATAATAGTTCCATGAATCAATCGTTAGGTATGAGTCCATCATTTGAAGTTGTTCATGGTTTTAAGCCTAGGAAGCCTATAGATCTCATTCCGATGTCTCCACATGCTAGAGTGTCTATGTCAGTTGAAGCATTTACATAACATCTTCATGACTTACATATTGAGATCAATAAACAACCTGAAACAAGTAATGCATTACATAAAGGCATGTTGAGTTTAACATTAGGGATCATATTATAATTCGAATTAGATCAAAGCGGCGTCTACATGGAATATGTTGGAGGCAAATCCATGTTCTTGATCTTCCGCTACATCTTAGTTACCACCCTACTTTCAATGTTGAGGATTTCATTGCTTATAAAAGTCATTTCAATCCACCGATGTTGAGGATATTTTGCCACTTCTATCCCAATACCACCTTTCCCGACACACAAAGATAAAATTGATACATTTTAGATTAACAGATTGTGTTGACTAAAGATGGAGAGGTTCAACGCTTCCTTGTTCGTTAGGTTGATCGGCCTGAGTCTGATTGTACACGGATTACTCAAGAGAAACTACATCAGCTTGACCCAGATTTATTAGAACTCTATCGAAGTCAGCAAGATCTTCCTTCACCCAGTTCTTCTTCCACACATTTAGGGGATATTGGTCGACACCAGATTCAGACCACCGTTGATACGCTTTTATGGCATTGGAAGAAGCTCTCATTCAACCCCTTAGTTAATGGTTGGGCGATTGATTGCAGCCTTTTATGACTTATCCACGCAACGGGGTCGAGTTTCTCTACCACCCCAGGAGAGTTGATGTAGACATCATCGAGATTTATATTTTTATTGTTATTGGGCTTGCCCATTCGAGATTTATTTTTATTGTAGGTTTTATTAGTTACGTTTTATATTATTGGACTTATAGTAGTAGGTTGGCCCAAACTCTTCACTAGTAGGTTAGTTTTTTAGAGTGGCTGCTACCAACGTTTATTCATTCCTCTATTTCTTCTTCTGGCTTCTTCCTCTATTTTCTTCTTTTTTTGTGACTACATATATGTTGCTTCTTCGACTGGTTACTTCAATCTATGTTGTAATTTGGTTATATGTTGAAGGCTTAAAATCATACATCAGAGTGCGTTTGATTGCTAATATTTTTCCGAAAAATGTGTTTTTTCCACCTAATTTCCTATTTTGTGTTGTTTGATAGACAATACTTTCCGCGGAAAAAAAGTTTCCTACTTTTGGTTGTGTGACAATATTTTCCTTGAAAATAAGGAAAATATTTTCTCTCTTAGGGTCACCAATAAAAAATGGAAAAAAGTATAATATTTTTTAGGTTGAAAGCTAAATCAATAAAACATATTTAATTAAAAAATTCCATACAAATAAGTTCTAGACAATTATTTGCCTAGAATTTATTTTCTTCGATGCAAATTCTACGCTTACAGTCAAACGCATCATAAATAAGATATAGGTAAAATCAAACTATTATCTCAATCTGAATTTGATTTTATCTCAATAATTTAAATTTTTTATTTACTTAAAAGAGATAAAATTAAAAAATTATCTCCATTATTTAATTAAAACTAAATTAGATTTTAACCACTTGGGTTTAAGCCCAAAAGGAAAGACAAAACAAAAGGTGTGGGCTAGCATTTCACATAATGGACTTTCATGTAGCTGATCGGGCTAAAATATTAATCGTATGTATTTGTTATAACGGGCCAAACCTAAGTTAATGAAATTAGATCATTGCTACGAGTATTACACTCATGCACTAAATCAGTTATGCTGGTACTCTTAACTCTTATTTATGTAACATGTGATTATGGATTTTTTTTTTTTTTTTTTTTTTAATCTTATCCAACGTTGGTTGAAGATACTCATTGATATTGATAAGATGATATACTTGTTGGTTATGAGATTTAATCATCACAGTTGGAAAATAATTTTCCTTTGAAAATTTAACTCAAGTGAAGTATGGATCTCAGATTAACTTGTGGTCATTGGATTTTGTATATAAGGATTTACACATAACGCTGAGATGATAGCCTTGAAAGAGATTGATTAAGTCCAAAAAATGATGCGGTAGTTGTAGTAAAAACTTTGGGTGTCGTATCCACAGGAAAAATACTAACTAAAAATGAAATTGAAAAAAAAAGGAACGAAGTCACCATTTTACTAGAAAACCCTTCAACTAATTGTACCGTCTCCCCGGCAACGGCGCCAAAATTTGATTACGCCCAAAGAATAACGCGGTAGTTGTAGTGCAACTTTGGGTGTCGTATCCACAGGGAGATGGGAAAATTATCAAGGGTTCCAAAAAGGATGGTTGTTCTCACGAATAATAGGAAATAGATTTGCTTGTCACGAAATCAGATTAACTTTTGGAAATAATGAAATTTAAGTCAATGAAGAAAATAGTAAAGCGTCGGTATTATATCAATCAGATCGGATCAATCACATCAATTATTCCATTTTTATAACACAATTAGAGGCTTTCATCTCGACACTCTAATCGGAAGACGTGTCATTAAACCCAATCTTCCCATTACAAATGTCACACTTGGTTTATTGAAATCTGATTCAAAATCGACTATATACTAAAAGCATAAAGTAGTAGAGAATCACACCAATAAACTTAAATAATTGAGCTTAAAAACTAAGTAATTATTTCAACCAATCCATAGAGAGAGTGTGACTAATTCTATGACCATGAAAGCTAAGTCAATCTCAAAATCAATTCATGTTGAAGAGAATAAAACCATTAAATCAATTTCGATTGTAACTCTAGAATCTATTTTCCCTATAACACAATTACGCATTAATGTATTGACTAAGATCAGAAAAGGGGCTTTATACATCTAGCATAAAGCATTTCAATTCATCGATAGAAGAAGCGTGACTGAATTTATGATTAATTTAATAAAAGTTAGATCAATTTCATTACAAATTCATGAAAAGAAACTGTAAATTCTAGAGTCGTTCAACAAGAGAATATCAAAATTTATGAACAATAGATGTGAAATCACCAATTTCGAAAGATTTCCTCCCTAGCTTCAACAAAAGAATTAATTGTTCATGGTGTTTCTTGAGCCCAAGAGATGAAGAATAGTGTATGGGGGCGTTCCCTCCGTTGTAGGGTTACAAATCACGTATTTATAGTTGTTTTCATAGGTGGTTGACTTAAATTCGGAAACCATAAAAATTTCCCCGTTTGATCTAGGTGGACGTCCAGTAGAAAACGGGATGACCGCCCAGGCATCAAAATTGGTTCATGTATAGTGGTTGGGCGGCTACCCAACCTATATAACTGGACGACTTTCAATTTTTTGGTCATATCTTTCAATACCAAAGTCTGATTGAGACGATTCAAGAAGCGTTAAAAAGATAATTCAAAGGGATACAACTTTACTTCAGATACTATCTTCAAATTCAACCATTTTCCATGTCAAAAATTGGTCTCAATATGAGGCTGAAACAAGTTTAGAATATTTGTACTTTTGTCCCTGAACTATCACTTTCCTCTGTTTTGGTTCTTTTATTTTAATTTCCACCGTATTCGTCCGTTTGCAGCTTAAACCAAAATACAAGTGTACTTTGAACATTAATAAATCATGAAAATGGAATTATTAATGGATGAAAAACATTATAATTGCACTATGATCGCACCCCCAACTTGCTTATTGTTAGTCCCTAGCAATTTAATGCAAAATAAAATGATTAGAGAATAGTCAATATTGCATGTTAAATTATCAAGTTCTAATTTAA
>CAIGRO010013345.1:0-10629 GCA_903798355.1 Fraxinus baroniana
AAAAAGAAAAAAAGAAAAAAACGGAAAAAAAAAGTAAAATCTTAATCTTAATCAGAGAACCATGATCTCGAGAACATGAACCTAGGCGCTATCTTCCATTCTTCATACCTCGACTTGTGACAACAGTTTCTTTACAATTGTCTTAATTGCAGGTGCGCTTACCAGACATTTCTTAATATCTTCAAAACACGATCTTCCTTCTTCAGCAGCTTTACACAACTGAGGGTCTAAAGGAACCTTCCCAAGAAAAGGGACGCCCATATCCAGACACATTTTAGCACCACCACCAGCACTACTGTCGAAAACTTCACTAAAAGCAAAAATGTCTAGCAGGTCTGGGGCTTTCTCTCTCATTTGAGCAATAACCCACTCTGTCATGTCTTTTTGTTCACCAGTCTCAGCCACACTGAGGAATTTGAATTCCGACAAGGGTTGGTACAGACCACTCATGTTCTCGACGACTCCTAGGACCGGTAGCCCAACCTTTTTGCAGAAACTCACTTCCTTTCTCACATCAATAAGAGATACCTGTTGTGGGGTGGTAACAATAATAGCACCATCTATTCCCGTTGCTTGGAGGAATTGGACGATGGAGATATGCTCATCTGAGGTCCCAGGTGGTGCATCAACTACAAGAAAATCAAGCTCCCCCCAATCGACATCCTTCAGGAATTGCTTGATGATTCCATTCTTTCTGGGCCCCCTCCAAATGACTGCGTCGTCCGGGTTGGGGAGCATGAATCCAATTGACATGACCCCAAGGTTTGACTCAACATNGGGATGCTTGGACCACAAATATCAATATCAAGGAGACCAACCTGGAAATTCATAGCTGCCAAGGCAAAAGAAAGTTGAGCAGATAATGTACTCTTGCCAACACCACCTTTGCCAGATAAGACCAACATTTTGTGTTTCACCTTCGCCATTCTTTCTACAATTGCCACCAAGTCTACAAAGAAACAATTGTATAACATAAAAGATTAGAGTCTAAACAATGATAAATAATCAGAATGGAGGAACATCAAAGTAAGTATGTTCTTAAACAAGCAAAGGTAGGCAAAATCCTGCATATATAATCTGATATGCAAGTAAAACCACAAGAATTTCCATTAACGAGCAACACCTTGAAAATAGAAGTCGAGGTTCAGATGATTATACCAAGTGTAATCTAATGCCACAAGATCGACAGTACAAAATTCGACCAAGGCAAGCATGAAATCATCCAAAAATGAACACAGTAGTTGTAGCAAGCCATAAATAATAGTCGAACATTTAAATTTCAAACCAAATTCTTCTTCCCTAGAATCCTTCTCAAATGAGTATCCACCCGACGATTTTACCAAACTGAAATTAATTCATCCCAAAAAAATAAAAAATATTATTTGTAGGCAATTCGAAAGGCACAAACCCGAAGCAACCCTGAGAAACAATTCTTTAAAATCCCAAACCAGAGAAAATAAATACATAGAAATTGAACCTGGGTCAGGGCCTTTAGGAGCAGTAGCACAAGCCTCTTGATTAGGGCATCCATCGCAGGCATCAGATTTTCCAGCTGACTCGGACTGAGGCCCTGGGCAATCTACAAATCCAAAAATAAAAAAATGTTAATGAACACGATTAAATATCACTGAAACTAAAAAATAATCAAATTACGTACGTTCGTTGGCATTTTCAGGTATTTCTTGGCCTCCGTTTTCCATTTTTCTTGCCTGAGCTTCCGACTTATTAGTCCTTCCCCAAAAAAAGTAGAAAATAAATTCGTAAACGTTTTCTGAAGCAAAGTTCAATCTATGTCATAGGAACAGTAAGAAAATAGTAAACCAGGAGAAAATTTCAACCTTCAGAAACCCTAGAGGGAGAAAATGTCTTCTTGTAGAATCAAGAATCAGAGAAAGCAAAACAAAGCACGATGTTTACGAACAGAAGTCACCTACACTCTGGATCAGACCAAATTGCAGTTGGTAGGCCCAAACCACGACTTACAAAAATACTTTCAAAATTAGTAGTCTTTTAAAATATCATATGAAAAATATTTTAAAAGTAAAAAATACTATGTAAAATTATATGTCTCTTTTTTATATATAAAGGGACATTGTGTCACTTCTTTTTATATAAAAAAAAGTAACACAATGTTACTTTTTAAAGTTAAGTGTTATTTTTTATTAAAAAAGTGATATACAACTTTTATTAAAAAGTAATTTTTGTCACTCAAAAAAGTAACATAAATTTCAAGGAAGTGACAAAAAATTAACAAATATTAAAAAAAATGATAGAAATTTTAAAAAATGACATAAATTAAAAAGTGACAAAGATTTTAAAAAGTGACAAAACACCCATTAAAACATTGGAATTTGTTCAATAAAGTGTAGAAATTAATCTTTAAGTTAGTTCACCGACAAATCACAATCATAATGCCAAGCATCTTTAAATCAAATCATAACCATCACCACCTACCAATTCAACCAACGTCAAAACACTATTCCCCTGCTTTCTCCATCCCCACCACTATTACTACCAGCAAACCAAAGCCTAAACACAAAAAACAGAAGAAAAACGAACTCAAACACGAACATATTCAAGAAAGTGACAAATACCATTAAAAAAAGTGAGAACCACTTAAAAAAAGTGACAAAATATTAGTCAAAACCTTAAATTATATCATTTTATACAACTTCTAACACTCCACCTTCTCCACCACTATCACTTCAATATCCAAATTAAAAAAAAAAATGTTGTGTAAAATTAAGTGACGCAATGTCACTTTTTCAAGTTAGGTGTCGCATTTTATTAAAAAAAAAATAAAAATATGATGCTTGTTACTAAAAAAATGTGACAGAAACTTCATGAAAGTGACCAAAACTTAAAAAAAAAAGTGACGAACAGATATTCAAAAAAGTGACACAATCTACCCACTAAAGAAAATTATCAAACATTGACCAGACCACAATAGTTCCAATTAAAAAAAAAAAAAGTGTACATTGGAAGTGACAAAATTATCATCTGCCACTTCCAATTCAAATTCCATAGTATTGCTCCAAACAAAATTCATCTCTGCCAATACTTTATCGACATCAACCGTGTTAGCTCAGATGTTTCGTAAGTTTCAAACCCGCGAGTCATTGTCATACCAAACGAGTCATTAGGCAACAAATCATTGATATGTTCATCAATCTTCTTGAATTTAGAATCATCAAAACCTTTCAGATTTTCTCTTTCTGTATCTAGGCATCCCTCCATGAAACAGTACCTATTTTCAAACCTGTAAAAACCTTTATGTTAACAAGAAGCCAACGATAAAAAAAATTAAAGAATAACTCCCTCGTTTTCTTATTTCTTTTGACTTGTTGGAGAAGTGGAATCAAACCCTCAAATCTTAACTTTATTATCACTTCACTATTGTATTCAATCGCAACCAACACTAAAATTAAGATTCGCTAATCTTAACTCAGACCAAGCAACCTCATCTTTGAATATGATTATATCATTAACGCACATGTGTGTTCTCTTTAATTATGGTTGAAGAACACGGATTTTTGCTTTGAGATATTTCAATAGAACATCAACGAGTCAGAACTCACTGGAAATGGTTAGAAGAACATCAATCGGTCAAAACTGGCTGGATACTACAGGTAAATATTGTATCTCGTTTAGGGTTTGAAAAACTTAAAAAATCGCAACCAAGAATCTATTAACCTGTAGCACCCAGTCAATTATTACTGGCTGACTTACCTTGTTTGGATTGCATCAATGAACACGTTTTTGACACGTAGACATTTTGAAATCATTCTAATTTAAGTAAACCAATAAATAAAGAATACGTAAAAATATAAAATATATTTTACTTACTTGCAGACGTCATTTGAATTGGGGATAATTAATGTTAACACAGATCGATTGATTGAATTTTGGGAGTTGGGGGGTTGCTGGGTGTAGTGGGGGTCTACCCGGCGGACCCAAGGGGGGTCCTGGGGGGGCACATGCCCCCACCCCCAAATTTTGAGTTTTTCTTTTCTTTTTTAAAAATTCATGTTTGAATCAATTAAAATCTAAATTTTAATCAAAGTTAACATTTAATTTTAATAACATATTTCATAGAATTCATAACTGTTTTAACTTTTATCAAAATTTATTAAAAACTTGATTTTAATTTTCACCAAATAGGGGCAAAATCACAATAAATTTGAATTTCGATAACATGTTAATTTTAAAAATTATCCGACAATTGTACGCTAATCGAATCTATAAATTGCTTATGTCATCTCAAAATTTATTTCGAGAACTACATTATGGGCATATCGAATAGTCCAAATAGATATCGAAAATAGTTAAACGTGAGTCTTAAAGAAAAACGTCTAACTCGCATTTTTTCAAAAAAATTCAATTATTTCATTAACATTTAAATTTGAATTTAGATAACATCCTGATTTTAAAAATTCTCCAACGATTGTACGCTAATCGAACATACAAATTACTTATGTCATCTCAAAACTTATTTCGAGAACTATATTATGGGCATATTGATAGTCCAAATAGATATAAAAAATAGTTAAAAATACGTTAAACGTGAATATTAAAGAAAAACGTCTAACTCGCATTTATTCAAAAAAATTCAATTATTTCATTAACATTTACTATTTTTGCGATACAAATTTCTCAATGTAATTTTTATTATTTTATTAGGAAACTTTATATGGAATATGATATCAAAAATTTTCGAAATTTTACATTCGAAAAAGTCATATCCCATGTAAATTTTCAGATGCAAAATACTTTATATAGAGATGACATCAAGATTTTTTTGAAATTCTACATTCGAAAAAATCATATCCCATGTAAATTTTCAGATGCAAAATTACATGGGGTATGATTTTTTTTGGACGTAAATTTTCGAGTGTAAAATTTCTCCCAACTTCTTTACAAGTTCGATTGTGCCCCCCTAACATTTATTTTTTGTGTCCGCCCCTGGGTCTACCGCACTTGTTTAGGGGTGCTTCTTTATTCCCCTTGGTGTTTGCTAAGCCTTAGAAAGGGAGCTTGTAGGAGCTATGATTATACTCGGACATATAGTTGGAGAAAAAACTTTGACTGGTGATGTGGTTTCCATCTTGCATTCTAATAACTCCTAAAAGATCTTTGGAGGTGGCGACCAACATGGGATAGATGTTTGATTCAGAATAGTCGTATAGACATTATCTTCAAATACATTTAATGCAAGGGTAATAAGGTAGTCGACTCTTTGGCATCTAAAACTAGTAGAATTGTCTCCACTACTAAGTGGTGAATCACATTTATTTCCAAGGATTTAATGTAGGTCTGTTATAGGTTATGCTGATTTGATTTCGGTTCAATTGTACTTTTTTCCATTGTCATTAATAAAATGTTGGAACGATTAGATAATGAGGGTGCTTGACTCGTGTAAGCCTCGTTGGGACGTCCAAATACACCCATTAATTTGTATCTTCAATAATATTATAAAAGGAAAAAGTCCCGTCAACAAAAATACAACAAGTACAATAATTAAATATATCGATGATATATATTTATACTAATAATTTTTTGAATTTTTTTTTTCCATCTTAAGCCAAATCTTTGTTATTTTCACGTGAATTATAATTTGATAATATAATTCAGAAGGAAAAATGAAAAGAAAAATCAAAGAATTATGTATTCTCATCTTTTTTACTTGTATGAATTACAGATGTAGTTAAATTACTGTATATAGTTGATAACAACTGTGTGAATTGATAAATGGCTCAGTACAAATTCAATTTTATTTCTGTTTCAAATAATCAAAACAACAACGAAAGATTGATTCAGCAATGTTAAAACCAATTCTTAAGAGAACCACAAAATCTAATTATAATAAAAAAACTCAAACTTCATCTAATGGAATAAACCCATGTTTTCTTCTTGTTTGTTGAAAGATAACATCCTTCATCATTAATTAGTAGAGTTGTCCTCCCAGCCGAGATCTTCCAAATCATAAGTACAGTAACTGCAGCGAATGTAATTCAATAACTCCACAAAAAGTATACACACCTTAGTCAATACCGGATTTCTTAAAGAACCAGTATAAGATATTTTTATGCATTGGTCAAGGCATGTTAGTTAATCACAGAATAATTTGTTATTGTCAGCCTTGTCTTTGAACCAAAATCCTTAATTGAAAACACTATCCAAAATAGACGCAACAAATTCGCCTTTTCTCCAATCTACACCAAAAGGATCTGTGGGACAATCATCAGGCAAACTTGTGCTAATTCCCCCACCAAAGTAATCATAAGGCATCTCAGATTGAGACCGATCCTTGGGTAAACCAAAGGGATCATTGGTGAAAAAATCTTCATAAACCTTATCAGACGCAGAATCATCGGCCGGTAAATTTAAGTCGATTCTTATCCCTGGACGTCTCTCCTTGAAATATCCAATATAGCCTTCTTTATTCACTATCATTGTTTCTCCCTTCAACACGGCAGAAACCTACAAGAAACCACCAATTATTGATCATGAGAACTGAAAAATTCAAAGAATTTCTTCCTTCACTCCCAAAAGAATTAACAGAAAAATTACAAAACTTGCTTTAACTCAGGATCAACATATGTGTATACATGCCTAAAGAAAAGATTAAGCTGCAAATATGGTCGATTGGAACTGACTGTTGAAGAAATTTCAAGAAAGAATGACATATTATATAGAAACCCCAGTCACACTTCTCGTGATACTAATAGCAATAACAGACGAGGCGAGGACAATACACATAGAGGCAATGTAGAACAAAATTCAAACCAGACAAATAGGATTACTACGACTATTTACAACTGTATTCAAAAGTTGATCCATTATGTGTTACACACAAAAAGATGGTACACAAACCACAAACAAATATATATATTATATGTAGATTTGATAACAAGGAGATCTTTGGAACGATAAACCATGAAAGAAGATTAGCATTAAAAGACAGAAAATAATGGCAGAGCATAATATATAATTAGATGACTCCATCTACAATATACTGACCTTGGACAACCCCGGATTTCTTAGAAAAATGCGCCTCAGACCAGTAGCAGTTATGTTTATGCACCCCACAAGACTCAGGCTGTGAAGAGTACCTTGAGCCCTGTTAGTTATCCTCAGAAGGTCATCGTCCGTGATTATATCATTCAATGGATGACCTATGTGAATATTTCTCCATGGAAGGGGATCATTTCTTAGTTCATCACACGGCAATTTGAAAACTCCTTCAACCGAAAGAGGGTTCCTCATACCAAGATAACCAAAGTCAAAAAACAGACCATCGGGTGGGATAACAGGAATACAATCTTTTTCTAGGCCTTTCCACTTAAGGGCCGCATCACACTGAGGGAAATGATATTTATCGAAACTGAATTTTATGTAGTCGTCCACGTATCCACCCAACTTATAACTTTCGTGGACTGACACATCCTTAGAGCCCAACATCGAACCAACTGATGCAACCTTCTTAGCTTCAAGTGTTTCCTTAATCTCAAAAACATGACCCTCTGAACCAAAATCCTCAATCCAAACCGTAATAGACTCAAAATTATCGATACCAAAAGGATCCCTGGGCAAGTTAAAATCCAAGTTCAAGGGATTATTGGGCAAACTGGTGTTAGCACAATCTTTTCCTGCACGAGTACCATCTTTTTTTAGCCCTTTCCGCTCATGACCCAAATTGCACGAAGATAAACAATATCTGTCAAAACCAAAAGGAAGGAAATCCTCCAAGTCACCATTCAACGCATTGCAGCCCTCATATGACCATTCCTCAGAGCCCAACATGGAACAAACTGATGCAACCTTCTTATTATCATCAACCTTCATAGCTTCAGTTGTTTCCTTAGTCTTAAACCCACAAGTCTCTCTATCAAAAGCCTCAATGCAACGTATAATAGCCGCATCAAGATAACTTATTTTGCGATCCATACCAAAGGAATCCCCAGGGAAATCATCGAACAACAAATCAAAACCTTTCGGATTTTCCCTTTCTGTGTTTTGGCATCTCTTCAAGAAACCCTCATTATCAAACTTGATTCCAGAAGACCAATTCTCTTCTTGATTCAGTGCCATTGTTTCTCCGGTCAGCAATTTAAAAACCTATATATTCACAAGAAGCCAACAATTCTTGATTATACAACTAAAAGAAGCCCTTAAATTCAAAGAACTCATGAAAAACATTATACAAACAAGAAAAAAAAAAATAAAGAACTTCCGTTAATCCAACATCAATATACGTGCAATATATCTGTATATATGATTAAAAAGAAAAAAAAAAAGGTTCCAAGAAAAGGGGGAAAAACAAGATGGGTTCAACGGGAAAAACTGACCTGTAGTTGAAGCAAGATGAAATAAAGAATTCGCAGAATAATCTCCTATTGCGTACAAACACCAACTCAGAGGTTTTGCAATACTAAGATTACTAATGTCAATATATATAGAGGCAATGTAAAAGGAAGGATATCCAAAGCCGATATGGAGTAGAAATAAGGAAGACTTTGAGAAAGAGGTGATTGGCTTCGAAAAAATAGAATCCCACTTGTAATCAACTGTTGGGTGTTCGAATATGGTAAGAAATAGAGAGAGGAACAAGCCTAATAAGTTAGAGAGAGAGAGAGAGAGAGAGAGAGAGAGAGATTGATTTTATGGCGCGAGTCCTCCTGCCTTGCGGCTAATATATTATTATTATTTTTTTAATTTTAAAGTCCAAACACGAAACAAAAATTCTCGTTAATGTGCGCGGCGAAATAATGGCTTTTATTTTATTTTATTTTTATTTTTTCAGACTTATTTTCAATCGCATTTTTCAATAAATAATTTTATACGTAAATAAAAAATTTCTTCTTCCTTTTTTAATCACACATTCTCTCAAAATCAAGACGGAATATAATCTAATCAAGTGACTAACTCATCCAGTAGACTTGCATTAGCTGCGGGGCTTGTGGGTCGCTCTATTCTCGTTAACTATAAAAAGTTGACAATCATTAGTACTCGTAGTGTCGGAGTGACATTGGAGACTAGGTTTGGCGATCATTCACCCAATATTTTAAAATGTTTCGAGATTTATCCTAGATTTTTTAAAAGAAAATAGTCCATGTTTGGTTCAGTTAAGAAAATTATATTAAAATCTAAGTCAAAGTTAATGTTTGATTTTAACCAAATAATTCATGAGACTTATAACTTTTCAATCACACAATCCATTAAATTTTATTAAAATCTATTAAAAAAATTAATTTTTATCTAAATTGATCAAGGACATAATATAATACATGTATATTTTGTCATTCTAATATTTTTCTGCCCCTAAACTACATGAAAATATTGCTCCACCACTGATTAATTGGCGACTCTAATAACTCAACTATATCAAATACGATAATCTTGTTAGGTGAAAAAGGAAAAAAAAAAATGTAATGCCAGCAAGCTTTGAACCAAGTGAAGCAAATCATACTCCAACGAGTCAATTTGAAAGCCACACCGCATCACAAACGGAAACCTTAGTGCATGGCCACGACCTCTAACTTAAATCCCCACATTACCCTAATATTTTGTTTGTTAGAATCTGGCAAGAATTATATGCATAGAATGATATCATTTATTAGGAATAGAAGACGAGATTATATGGAACAATATAAAATAACAATTATAGCACAAGAACAAAAGAAAATTTAGCAGATGAATTGAAAATTCAATATAACATGGAGAAAGAATACAATGAAATTGTGTTTCTAAACTCTGTAATGTTCAACTTGTAAAGAAGGGTCGACTATATATAAAGGGCATGCCAAAACCCATTACAAGTCCAAAAGATGGAAAGAGTATAAAGAATTGGGTGAAATAAAGAAAACAATTTTGGATCGGACAAGCACGTTGCTCGAGCACTAGGCTTGCATTAAGCGGGACTGTGGGAGGCAGGTGCACCACTCGAATGCCGAAGGGTGGTAGTCAGGCGACAACCCTCTATTGAAAATTCCATCCCGCGGCTTGAGCTGTAAGCTAGCCACAATGTAGTGTCTTTTCTTTTTTGGTCCATATTTTGACATTTTCAAAGCCCAATTCAACAAAGTCACAAATACCTAATATGAATTTGGGTCAAACTTTAACAAATTTCTACCTTGAACCAAATTTCGATGCAATTAACAAACTTCAAAACTCTCCACCTGTAAACGAATTTCACTACAAGGCAAACTTAACTCTTCAACAATAGCATCAAACGAACTCTCCAATGAGCAAAATTCTCCACCTCTTCCACAAAATCCATCTACTATGGATAAATGAATCCATACTTTTCTCAGTAGAGTTACCTCGGGTACCAAAATTTTCTCAAATGATCAACACAAGTAACAAAATCACAAAATAAATCAACAATCAAACGGGCAAAACCACGCCCTGAAACATAATCAACACCATAAAATGCTTTTGTAGGGGTTCTTCACTAAACTCAACACCTTTAACTGCACTTAAAGCATACACAACTAAACCATTTTCTCCATACTTATGTGGAGGCCTAGTATTTTTCTAGGTTTGTCTCTAATAATTGAATACGAGGCACCTGATCGTTTGATTTTCCGCAAGTGAACATGATAGTGAACAAGTAATAAAGTAGTGTGT
>CAIGRO010013380.1:0-18785 GCA_903798355.1 Fraxinus baroniana
CGGCCATCTGAGCAAATTCCCCTTTAAAAAATCAAAATAATATATAAAACGTATAAAGTATAAATACTATTTCTAGCACTAGTTACTATCAAGTAGGAGAGGCAATGGAATAGGTCAAGCCGACTTGACCCTTAAAACACGCTGGCTCCGCTCAGCTCAGTACTATGAATGAGCCAAACTCGACTCCTGTCCAAAAACTAGACTCAGCTCGATCATTTGGTTCGTAGGCCTCATGGGTCGAGTTGAACCAAGTCGTTCACAAGCCTCCACGCTGACTTGTATTTTAAAATTAAGTTAATAAAAAACGAGTCAAAAAATGAGTTTAAAACGAATCGGGCTGGTAACGTTAGCTCTAATTTCTCGATCAAGTTACCAACCGCTGAAGAAAAAGCCAAAAATTCAATACATAAATATACCGCAAGAGCGTAAATCAAATTAATATTCCGAACGGTACTTTCGATCCTCCCCAGGAAGTGAAGGAAAGAGAGTAATTGATCTGAAGCTGGAGATTTTCGACTGGAAAGAGGTTTAGTTCTATCTTGGAAATATCTGTACATTTTATTTTTTGATCAATTATGTTTTAGGGTTTTCACGTTTTTTTTACTCAATACATTGCTCTGATTTTTGTCGATTTTATTTTTCGATCAATCGTGCTTTAGGGTTTTTAGACTCGCTGGGTTTCAATTTATATAGTGTGCGATAGCTTTGTTTAGTCTTCGCGGCACACTGTTTGATGCTTAACGTATATTGTTACAAGAAAATGAATGATTTTTTGGTTGAAAAAGAAATTCAAATAAATAAATTTGTTCCTACTCAAGCTCCATGGACGTAGTTCAACATTGTATCGCACTATATAAAAGTCTTGATTCGGTTATTGTCAAATGTCAACTACGTATCAAAACTGTACATTTGTTCAGGCTTTTGGTATGTTTTCCTTAACATGTTAAGTTTTTAGATATGTGATTCAATAGTTATGCTGAAAATGGGCATGCTCATATTATTGATTTAGTACTGGACAAAAAAATAAAAATTAAAAAAAATTTAAAAAATAATAATAAAATAAAAATTTAACATTTCGATCACATGTTCAATTTTCTATGCGTGTGACGTGGTCACAGTGTTCGACTTTCTTCTGGTCATTTCTGTTCTATCATACAAGGAACCAAATTAAGTCAGATAATAGGGTTTCGCTATTTGCCATCTTGCAAAAGTCTGCCATCATTTGTGATTCTTTGTTAGACATCCCCTTTTGTTTATATACTCATTTATTGACTGCATGGCGAGTAAAGTAACATCGTTAGATCTCAATTAAGATTGATTCATCAGGCTGCTTGCTTATATGCTCCTCTTTCATGATACATTTTTCTGAATTCTTGGCAGGCCTTTCTGTGCCAGCCTTTCAAGATTGTTAATTTCCTATTGCACAAGCAGTCATTACTTGAGAAATGCAATGACTTAGACTCTGTTCCTGAGGTCAACTACACTGGTTTTATCGGTTACATTAATTTTTTTCAAAGGTCTAAGTGGTTTATGCATCCAAAGCGGAATATCTTCATTGATTGTTGGGAAGCTGTCACTTCTAAGATTTGCAATGGGATGGAAGGGGATTCTGTTTTCGTTATTATATCTTGCCAGTTTGGTTGAGTCGACAAGCAGACCAGGAAAATTTTGGTCCATTAATATGCACACTGGTTCTTCATCGCTCTACAGCTGGACAATTTGCAGTGCAGCAATATTTGTAGTGGTGGCTCTTGTTCTTTCCATGTACCTTATCTTTGAGCATTTAGCTTCATACCATCAGCCTGAGGTCTGTGACGTCCTTTATTTCAAGTTTTTAGCTGCACCATCTGTTGTTTCTTTGCTCTATCTTTATGATGATTGCTTTTTGTTGCATTTTCCAATGGCTTCTGAATATGTAAAATCCAAAAGCAACTTTAGCTATTTTTTCTCTCGATTTCGATATATAGGCTCCTTCATTTTCTTTTATCTTATGCTCCAGAACTGACAGAAGTGAGATTTCTTTCATTTCAGGAGCAGACGTTTTTGATTGGACTCATTCTAATGGTTCCTGTTTATGCACTGGAATCGGTAATGACATTTGGCCTGTATCTTATACTTGTGTTGTTTTTGAACACTGGTGCATTGTAATGGATCCTGTGATAAGCATCAGTGGGAGAATAATTTTCATGCATTTTACAGACAGGAAATGTTTTAGGGAATTTTGATTTATTCATACCCTTTTTATCCTTTTTTTTCCTGATTCGGCTTTCTTCTTGTGCTTTCTCGTGAAATTAAGATCAAATTAAATTCGCCTTTTTTTTTTGTTTTCATAAACTACAAAATGCACATATGCAGCACAAGAAGGTTTCAAAGTGAGAACGTTTTAGCAACCGATTTCCTTTTGATATAACTTCTCATTGTTGATACTGTCATTTTGGTTCAACCATATCTCTAAACTTAACCTGATTTTTTTGAGAAGAAATTTGACTGAAGATAAATAGTAATTTATACGTTACCTTAGTCACCTGAGGACCCTGGAGTTTAAAACATGTTGGATTCTCAAATTGCTAAAAATTGGTCCATAACAATCAGAAAACTGTAATGCCTGATACTAACATGCAAAGTGAGTACATTCTTGTCATAGGAAAGTTCCAAACTTTACAGAGATTTGGTGCACCTTTTGTCACTATTGAAAACTGTCATGCCCGTTGCTAAAATGCAAGATGTAGTATCATCTGAGAGCCATTTGTCGTGCTCTGACTTCTTTCTTATAAGAAGACTTATTCCTTTAAATAGGATTTCTTATATCTGTAAATCTGTTTTATGACAGTTCTTGTCACTGTTAAAGTCGGATTCTGCTTTCTACTGTGAAATTATACGGGATTGTTACGAAGCTTTTGCTTTGTATTGCTTTTGGAGATATCTTATTGCCTGCTTAGGTATGTCCCCAAATCTTATTCTTCTTTGTTACATTTGCTGGGTGGTTTGTTAAGTTGAATTTATGTTTAAAGTCATTGCTTTAAAGCTTTCTACATGTCCTAATTTTTTTTAAGTTTGATCATTCATGTATCAAGTAATATGATTCTTATTCGTGAGATAAAGAATTTTGTTTTGATATGAGTTTCTTCTAACTGAGGATCCTGAAGTCCTTTTGTTTTCCTCTAATATTTGAAGTTCAAAACTGAAGTATGATAGATAATATTATATTGACCTAGTGGTGCTTATAAGGGCAAACTAATATATTTCAATCCGCGACTTTCATGTGAAATATCACTTATTTCACCAATTCCTGGTCTTATGGGGGGTCCTCCACCCTTGAAGGACGAATTTGTGACAAAGCTCTGTGCCAAATCCAAATCTGCAGAACGACTTAGAAACATTTTTTCCTTTGTGCTTGGAATGGAAAGACTTTGACATGACAGTAACTACTTCTTTCTGGATTTGCCAAGTGCTTCCACTATATACATACAGATTATTTGAGACTCATAAAGTCATGCAAACATATGAAGCATGCACTTGCAACGTTAATTAGCTCTCTCTCCTTCCGACAGTATCTTTTGTAAAACACCTATTGAGCATCATACACCAAGTGAAAGCTATGACCTAACTTTTGCTTTTCAAATAGAAGAGGTCAAAGAATTGGCGAATAATGGCTAGAATGATTGGTGCATGAGGAAAAACGACTTGCATGTGAGAAATCTTGAATTATCAAGACCAGAAACTCTAAAATCTTGTGGAATGGAAGGGTTTGATTGTGCACTATTGCCTGCGTGCACATGGGTTACTTTAGGCCAGAAATATTTCTTTATCCTCTTTAAACTAACATTGTAAATTCGCTACAATGGACTTAAGGCTAAACTAGTAGGGCTCTTTACACTTCTTCCATATAACTCACTCATCTTGAGGTTGGCCTTTCTATGCCTGTTTGACATTTCTTAGCGGTGGTTGTTGCCCAAAAGTTGAGAAGGAGACTTCCAATCTGATAAACGTATCACGTGTTGCAGGTGGAGAGAAAAGTACCATTGAATTTATGGAAAGTCAAAGCTGGGATACTTCTGATATATCTCTTCTGGACGAAGCATATGCTTATGGAGTTGTTGAACATCCATTTCCATTGAATTGCTTTCTCAGGGACTGGCAGCTCGGCTCTTACTTCTATCAGGCCATAAAAATTGGCATTGTGCAATATGTATGCAATCCATTTTTCTGAGATGTATCCTGTCTGGCTGTTTAGTTGTGGCATTAATTGAAGTGCCTACTTTTACAGATGATATTGAAGATGATGTGTGCTTTACTGGCGATGATTTTTGAATTTCTCGGTGTTTATGGGGAAGGGAAGTTTCAGTGGAGTTATGCGTAAGTTATACTATTCCATTCAGGCAGATTTTAAAGCTTTGCAGCTAATGTGATAATTTTCTACTTACCATTTGCTATATTTATGTAAATTTAGGCAGATTTTAAAGCGCTGAAGCTAATGTGACAATATTCTACTTACCATTTGCTATATCTATGTAACTGGGTATTCCAGTCTGACAGTATAAACTCTTTAGTTTTATCTACTAGTATTACTTCAATGTTCTTTAGGGATCTTATTTTGTTGTATACTTTTAGTAAATAAAATAATGTTTATTTAATTATTATCTGAAAACTTGTGGTTGGCCTGCAGTTACCCATATTTGGCGGTCATTTTGAATTTTAGCCAGACCTGGGCATTATATTGCCTTGTCCAGTTCTACTCTGTCACCAAGAATAAGTTGGCTCCTATCAAACCTTTGGCCAAGTTTTTGACATTCAAGTCAATTGTTTTTCTGACATGGTGGCAAGGTGTTGCTGTTGCCTTTCTTTTCTCATTCGGAACTTTTAATGGGTCTTTAGCACGGGTTTTGAAAATGCGAATACAAGACTATATCATCTGTATTGAGGTGAGTGGTAAAATTTTATTTTTAGTTTTAGTTTCGTCCATTGGGTTATTGCATAAATAGTGTTAATACATATGTTGTCTGTCATATTATGCATGGATGTGTAAGATTGTACATACACATGCTTTATAAAAGCCTGATTACATTGGGAAGGGAAAATGTGCGTGTGTCGGAAATATAAATAGTATATATATAATTTTTTTTTAAAAAAATCAGTGGAAATCTTTTGGTTCGCACTTATTAGTAAGTAAATTTGAGGGAGAGCAAGGGAATAATGCTATTTGTTTCAGTGTCTGAATTTTTATTGCATTGTTCTTTACTGCTTATAATTGATGGCACTTATTAGTAAAGTGTAATTTATTTTTGTTTGCAATAATGCTTCCTTAAAATTTTGGATTTACGTGCAAATTATTTTATTAGTAAAATGTGTGCTTGAAAATGAGTTTGAGAAAAAGATGAGATTTTGGATAATGGGGCTCAAATAGGGGCCTAATATAATTTTGTGCTCTCTCATTTTCATGGTTTGTGTACTTGTTATAGGACCTAGTCATGATTGATGAAAACAATCGTGTGCCTGCATTGAAAGTTCTTCTCTATTAAAAAAAGTGCTCCATTTATAGATCTATTTCTTTATGTTCGCCCTGTAAGTTTCTTGGAATTGATAGTTGTCTATTTATCTTTGAAGTATATTACCGTTTCCTTGCAAGTTAAGAAATTTTAGGCTTGTGAAACAGATGGGTATCGCTGCTGTGGTACACCTTTACGTTTTCCCAGCTGTACCTTACAAGCGTGGAGAGAGAGGTGTAAGAAATGTTGCTGTGATGGCAGATTATGCATCTTTAGGATCTCCACCGGATCCAGAAGAGGTTAGAGACTGTGAAAGACCTACCAGGGTGCGTATTGCTCGAGATGATGAGAGAGAAAAACGTATGAAACTGCATCAGAGTGTTCGTGATGTGGTGGTTGGAAGTGGTGAAATAGTAAGTTCATCATTCCTTGCTAACACACTTATTGTTTCTGTTGATCCACCTTCTAAGCTTTTAGAGAGAGAATATTTTTTTTTTATTTTGACTTTTGTTTTAAATATGCCATTTTCACACGCAGCAAGCCTAATTCTTTTTTTAGCACGGGCTGGACATGGGGACAATTTTCATAAATGGCTGATGGCAAGAACTTGAACATAAATTTTAGCTGGCTCATACTAATCTTAAACCACCACATCTTATTGCTAAAGTTTTAGAGAAAGGACAAAGAAGAGTTGGGATTGAGGTCAATATGCTTAACACGTCATAGTTGGACAGCTTCTCGAAGGGAGGAGTCAAAGTCTCTTAGGTGTCGGCATCACACACACAGCAGGAGTACCACAAGCAAACACGTATTATTAGCTAGACTAGTTCCAGCCTGCCTATTCCTGTTAGTTTTCAATCCTTTAATTTAAGCAGCCCCGTTACCTGAAGTTTTCTTAGAGAAGCTAGGGATACCGATGCTGTTCAAACAGGCATAGGTCAACTAAATGGTATTTCCATAGCAATTGGGGTTATGGATTCTCAGTATTTAATTAAATTATGTTTTAAGTAGTTTCCATGATTTTCACATCCTAACCAAGGCTATCTGATGTACTAGATTGTCGATGATATGAAGTTCACGGTTTCACATGTTGCGGAACCAGTCGAAAGAGGAATAGCTAAAATAAATAAAACTTTCCGTCAGATATCTGAAAATGTGAAGCGGATAGAGGAGGAGCGTAAGAAGAATTCCAAAGACGATAGCTATCTTGTCCCCTTGAACTCGTGGACAAAAGAATTCTCCGATGTTCATGATGACCATGTTGAAGGGGGGAGTATCAGTGACAGTGGTTTGTCTGAAGGGAAGAGACCGCATTTTCAGTCTAAAGGGAAATCTTCTCTGTCAAGAAACAGATAACATATTCTTTACCTGCTAAAGAAATAGAATAGAAGTGACTATTGAAGTTGGGTTCGTGCATGAAATTCTCAGGGCGTAAAGTACTTCGGAGACTATATTAATTGTCTCTTGGAAGCTTGGTAACATTGGTAGAGGAAGCATATACAGAATAGACGTTGACTGACTGATAAAATGGGAACTGGTATTCGCTAACAGAACATGTACCATAGACGACCTCTGATACAGTTTATTCTGGTCTCCAATACATTTTTCATTGGATTTTAGCCTGTACTTGATTGAACTATTACATAATTCAATGAAATTTTGCTCTCATAAAAGAAGTTGCTTCTTTTTAATATTATGGTTCTCTTAAATCTTGCTTGTCATCCATGTTCTACGCTCTATCTATTTATCCAATTGGTGAAGTATTGAACTTTAGTATTCATCTTTTCTGCTATGTTTTTCTGTAAATCTTATAATTCTTGACCCTGTTATATCGAACCAAGCCAATATAGGATTCTCATTTTAAGAACAATTAAAGCTGTTACGCGGAAAAAATGAAAGATCTGTTCATTAAAGTATTGACGCGCAATCATCAAATTACTCATTTCAGGCTGATTTGGTTGTCACCAGTAGGCTTTCCTCAAAACCTGCACAACTTTCTATTTCAATTTCAAACTAATCTACTCCCTCCGTCCAAAAAAGATAGTCCTGTATACTATTTTTGTCCGTCCCAAAAAGATAGTCATATTTCCATTTTAAACATGTATTAAAATTTTCATTTTTACATATACNATATACCCTTATTTAATACATCTTGGTATAATAGACACCAACTACCTAGATAAGGGATAAAGGGTATAGATGGAAAAATATAGTAAAATTTAATACTCTAACTATACTAACTACCATTTCTTAATCTGTGTAAAAATAACCATAGGACTATCTTTTTGGGACGGAGGGAGTATTAGTCTATGTGGTAGCAAATCCCTCGATTCATTTGTTCAACGCATTAAAACGTCTATCAATTAGTTCTAGTGGCAGTGGACCCTCTAATTTATTGTCCAATAGAGTTATGATGCATTTTCACGTATTGAATAATGAACGAGGGGATTCATTGCTACTAAGATTGATGATGACATCTAATGATCATTAGCATTGTTCCAACTCTACTGGACAACGAATTAGAAAATCACTATCACTTAGACCGATTATATTTCTCTAATAATGATTAACGTTACTTGTAACCTTATGAGCAATGTTATATAGCGCAACGAGTACTTATGTTAAGCTGCACTCTAGGTATCAATTAAGTAACTGAACATCTTGAATGAGATTCATTTCTCTTACTTTAAAATGTGAGAAGCAAGAGAGACAAATACAAAGATACATGTCCTAATTATTCGATTTGACAATTCAATATCTCTAAACAACATAAAATTTTGTTGTGTGTGTCGCGTAGACTTTGAAGCCTTGTGCATATATAAACTATAGAGTTGCCTGTTTTACTCTTAGGTCCAAAGGGATTGATTCGAGGCATGATAATTTTAGTTTCCATTAAGTTCAATGGACCGGTTTTGATCTAAAAAGAAGTTAATTTGAACCGATTTGCCTTTCAATAACTCTCAATTTCTTTTATCGGTGTACAAATTTCTACTTCCAATTTCCAATTATTTTTTCATGATTTTGTTAGAAAAAATGATTTCTATGTGATATGCAGGTAAAAATGCACCAAATCAGGATGAATTATTTAAGCTATAAAGAAACTACTGGGAATAATTTTAAGACGTATTGACAACGATCATCTAGAACTATTCTTTATATGTACATAACATGAGTTGGAGAATGGAAATAAATTTCATTAGCATTGAGATATAATGTTATTCAGCGTCACTGATGCTTGGTATGGTAGCACACGTCTATATGGTGGCAACCAATTTTTTTTTTTTATAATTTTATTTTTTAACCAAATCCTCCAAAAAATCAATATTCCAAAGTGGAAATTACACCGTCACAATGCCTTGTGATTTATAAAGAGCCCGTTTGGTACCGATTAAAATTTGGATTAAAATTGAAAATATAGCCGTATTGGGTCTCACTCGTCTAATAAAAGTCAACAATAATGACTAATTTTTCAATTTTAATTTCTACCAAACAGGCTCAAAATTTGTGATTTGTGACTGTAGCATTTTTTTAATTGTGATTAATAAGTAATCGTGACTACAAATAGTGCAGTATTGTGACCTTAATATATTTAATTAATAAAATATTTTCTTAAATTGTGAGCTGATTTTTAAAATATATTTGTTAATTTTGAAATGGTATCTTTTAACCACCACCTTAAATGTTGTTTCCTATTTTAAAAGATATCTTCCTATTTTAAATGGGGCTATCCTAAAGAAAATAGATACGGGATTGAGTTTGACAAACTTCCTTCGATTTGTACTTTTCCCCCTCTTCGTCTATGGAACTCAACTACGTTAAACAAAGGAAAGATGAGCGATAAATACTAAAAATCGAGGGTTTCCACAATTTTCAGAGAGAAAAATAATTTCCCACTACTAATTAGGATGGAAGGAGGAGGAATGTTGTACCACGAGGTTCAAGAGTCGAAGCTCTGTGCGGTGCATTGTGTCAACACGGTGCTGCAGGGTCCATTCTTCTCGGAGTTCGATTTGGCCGCACTGGCATCTGATCTAGACCGCACCGAGCGCCAGATGATGCTCGGTTCTGCTACTGGCGATTTCCTCCCTCACCTATCGCACAACGTTTCGCTTGATGGAGACTTCAGCATCCAGGTTTTACTCTTTCTTCTAGTTTAATTTCGCTTGGTGGTTTTTTTTTTTTTTTAATTCCGATAGTTTTGAGAATTTATGTGTGTTTGTGGAAAGGGATAATTTTGCTTTTTGGGTGGTAAAGAATGAATTGGTCGGATTTTATTATTGATTCGTTGAAAAAGTGAGGTTTTGATTTAAAGAAAAATTCTTACAAGTGGAAAGAATAAAAATGTTTGTTCACCATTTGCTGGTTGTTTACTATTAGATTGATTTGGACTTAAGAACTTGGAATTTTGGCTGGATTCGTTTTTGTTTTTAGCAAGATGAAATTTTGATTTTACAAGCCAAGGCTGAAACTAGGAGTTTACACTGAGAAGAAAACTATCACATCAGTATGGGCTTTCTTCTGATTCTATTTATTTGAAGACAAAGATACAAAGTTTTGAATTTCAAATGGAACATTTAGTAGGTGCTCTCATGAATTATGCTATACGCACTCATATAATAGGGATACTCTTGATCCGTGGATGTGGGCATGTGTATGTGATGTAACAGTAACTGTCAGGAGTGATGGGCCATAAAAAATTCACAATCACGCAAGTGTAGAAAGTAATTCCCTTGTTCTTAGGAACTCGATGTTGTTTCTTGCCTGCATGATTAAGAAATGAAGATTTAAAGGTTGTGAAGTTCTTTTGATTTATATAGATCCATAAATTGAGTGAATATTGTTATTCCGTGATTCATTTATTTTGGTATTTGATTTTTCTATAAACTTAGCCTAGCACTATTCATGGATCTATAGATATGGTCAGTCTGGAGGATGCACAGGAGGCTTGTATGGAGCTCCTGTTCCTCATAGATTGGTTAAATCAATTATATCATATATGAATGTTAATGCTGCACGCTTGGTGTAAACTTATATAGTTGCTTCATGCTTTTAAGTTGAAAGTTCATTTTTGCACTGGCCTGTAGAAAGGTTTTTCCTGTCAATACTGTGGGTGAGGTTTCTTTTAAAATATGTGATCAGCAGATCTCTTATTAAGTTATTATGTTTTTAATTCCATGTGAGGCTTGTACTTATCAAGTTTACTAGGTATTTTTTGAATGTTATTCTCTTTTACTTCTCCCTGGACAAATGGAAGTTGTTTGCAACTGTCACTGGAAAATTCTGAAAAAAAAAAAAAAAAAAAAAATTGTCGGAACACATAGTGAAACATTTTCGTGTTTTCATGCCAAGTGTTCTGGAATTAGGGTGGAGAGATCTTCCAAGATTAAAGAACTTATTTTCAATTGATACGAGAATACTTTATTTTCGTGGTTAATTATACATCTAGTCCTGTAAACTCATAAATTTCAGCATTTACTTTCCGTCATGAATAATTTTTCTTCTTGTTCATCGTTTGAGTTCCATATTTGATACTTGACATTCTCATATCTTTTGAAGGAAAAATTGTTTTAAGTATCTTATACGACAATGATTAGCTGATTTTGCTCCTATGCAAGTCTGTATCCATATATTATTTCTTAACCTTTTTAGGTTAGAAAAAGAAACTAGAAGTTATTATGGGGTACACTTAATTTCAGGCAATTCTTCCATAATTGCATGTCAACACGTGTATTGTACGCCAAGTTATGGTATCATTAATTTTTATCCTGAAATCTGATATCTATTATTGATTCGACAACTTTTAGGGAAAAAGATTGCTATACGAGTAGTCCTACTATATGCGAACTTAACAGTGGGTCGTACTGGGCCTTCCATCCATGACCCAATTGAGCTGCGTTAATAGGGGAAAGCCATTAGGACTCTCTTCAAACTGGAAATAGCCCATTAATGGCCGTGAATTCCTCCCACAAAGCCTCTTACAACCTCCCACCTTTTAAACCCCCATCCCTGAAAACCCCGTCATCAGTCCCGTTGGCCACCCCAAGAAGGTTTATGTCAGAATTCTCTTTCAAGTTTCATCTTTCTTCTTACTCCTTGATTCTTTTGATCATTGACCATGGACAAGAGCCTCAAAAGCTCAAACTAAAGTCCACAGCAATCATGTGAAGTATGCAGGTTTCTGCTACAGATCCTGATAGCAAGTTGTCCACAAACACTTGTCTAAGTTTCACGAAGGAGTGATGGGAAAATTATATGTAATTGACAAAAGGATATAGGGCAAGTGCTAAGATTGCAAAATAATATAAAAATGAGTATAATTTTAATACGTCTTTTTCTTCTTTTCTCAAGAAACTAGCCAAAAATTTTAAGATGTTCAGTTAAAAGGAGGGAGAAAAAAGAAACCGAGACGAGGAAATGTTTCCACAATGGAATCTTAAAGCCAATTCAAAGCATTTAGAAAGTCTGTAAACAATTCAGTAGCTTTCTATTTCATTTATTGATCATATTTTTACTAACTGCTGAAGAATGAGCTTCGTTCTTTACCGGGGGAGGGCAAAAAATTTCTAGCTTTCCCACTCTCTCTGCAGCTTTTCTTCGTTTATTTTAAATTTTTTTGGCAGGCCCCTTCACCACATTTGCTATTTGGCTACCAAGAATCGAAGTATATGAGTTTGTTTTAGTACAGAGTTAAAATGCCAAGAAAGAAGCCCTGTCATGCAATATCTAATTAATTACTCAAAAATGTAGTCGTGTTTTATCATTTGAAAAGCTAAATCAAACGTATTCAGTCACCGAGAATATAAAAGATTACTTCGTTATAAATGATTGAATTATTCATTTTTTATAATGATAAACAATATAATTCATTAACAAGTACCACCACATTTTCAGATTTTTATTGTGTAACTCATCCACAATTAGTTTGATGAAGAGGGGGGAATATATATATATTTTTTATATATAATCTTTGTATGCACAAGACCTCGGGGAAATGATGGTGATGTAGCAGTTAGACGAATGTTTTATGCCCTCGAAAGTATGTTCTTCTATGCAGCACACACACTTCTACTAGGGTGGCACGAGACTTCACCAACACTTTAGGACATGTGACTGAAAAGTCAAGTGTCTTGTCCTTTTTTACATATTTTAAGATTTTTTACACTTGGGAGATACTTTAGAAACACTCCTCAAGAAAGTGTTTGTCATACCATGTGTAGTGCCTGTATCAAAAAGTATAATAGAAAATAAAGATATAATAAATAAATGTACAATTCTAAAGAATTTAAATTGACTTGTCCATGTCCTACTGTTTTGACAAATAGCATGTTAGTGTTTCATATATTCTTGTGTCCTGTTGTGTCCATTGATGTGTCTATTTCCATGCTTCTTAGATGTTCTAGAATACCTTTATTTGTGTCTGAACCCAAAAGCTTTTGCAGTTAGCAAACTCGTAAATATGCTTAAAGATAAAAGCTGTTAAATGCCAGTATACTGTAAATGTGGCTTAGGGTGCAATGAATTCCCGAAGAATGACATGAAAATGAAAGATGCAAAAGTTAATCTGCAAAAATCACCTTTTCTTCATAAAACTTCTCCTGATGCCAATGTTCCCATAAAAATATGATTTTTTTGGTTATAGGTTTTACAAAAAGCTTTAGAGGTGTGGGATCTGCAAGTCATTCCACTGGACAGTCCTGTGGCCGAGCCTGCTCAGATTGACCCAGAATCAGAAAATGCATTTATTTGTCATTTGGAGGACCATTGGTTTTGCATCAGGAAAGTAAATGGAGAGTGGTACAATTTTGACAGTCTCTATGCGGCACCCGAGCACCTCTCTAAGTTTTACCTTTCAGCCTACCTCGATTCCTTGAAAGGCTTTGGTTGGAGCATTTTCATTGTCCGGGGAAACTTTCCGAAGGAGTGTCCCATGACATCTTCGGAAGCTTCCAATGGTTATGGGCAGTGGCTGTCACCCGAAGATGCTGAGAGGATCACCAAATCTTGCAACTCAGCATCGAATCCTAGAGCTGGTCGAGTGCAGCAGCTTTCTGATCCCCGTGTCCAGTATAGTGATGAAGATGAGGATTTAAAGGCTGCAATAGCGGCCAGTTTGATGGATTCCACTCCGGAAATCAAAGCAGAAGTTGGCACCTTGGAAAATGAAAATAAAAATACCAATTCAGAAGCGTCATGAGAGAATTTTTTTTTGTTTCAACGGTGGTCAGTGACTCAGTTGTTATTCCCTGCATGAGTTATGCACTATACATTTATTATTTTGAGAAAGACATTGCATTTGACTTGATACAATAAGATTTCTATCTTATCTTAAAAATAAAGGCCATATCCAAGAATTTCACCATAGTTTTTCCCCGAGATCATATCCCTCGTCATTGGAGGTATGTCATTTGGTGCATAAGATCTTAGTTTGATCTGAATGATGCAATTACAAGTCCTTGTGAACAGAAAGATTAGATCGGAATTTGGAGAAAGCCAACGTTTTTTATTTTTGGCTTGCACATTTTCTTGGTTACAGTTTTTTCGTCGTGCCCTTTGCTCTCTCCCATTTAGCTGCTATTGGAAGCCAGATAGTAAGTACGCTAGTAGCATTGCCCAACAAGGGGGAAAAATTGAACTTCAATAAAATCATCAAAAAATTATCTTTAGCGGAGCTCCTTGACAGTATCATCAAAAATATTTATTAGTTTAAATAGCAGAAGACATGGTTAAGCCGCGAAAAATCAGCAAGACTATTTAATGAAATAAGTGGATTAATTAGTCTTGGACACTTCCAAAGCCTGGTGGTGCATCATGACTTCCAGTACCATAGTAGGGCCTGCCCCGTTAAAACTGTGACGAGGCTGGTGGAGGTAAAGGTATTGGTGGCAATATTCTATTGCCAATAAAATTTCCATTCTGCCTCTGTTCTATCCCGTTGGTGGCTGAAGGTAAAATTCCCACATTCTGTCCATAATCACCTTGAAAGAATGCTATTCCTTGAGGATCAGATGCATTCACGAAACCATCTGCAGCAGGCCCCATACTCCAGGTTCGAGGGTAATTTTCTACAGGATTAAATGCTCCAGCAGAACCTGGTGGGAAACCTAAGAGCGAACCGTGTTCTGGTCTGACTTCTGTTGTTGAAACTGGCCTCGCCATGTTATAGGGAGTGCCAAAGAATTGTTGGGTTCCATCAAGAACAGAGGGGGCATAACCAAATTGCGAGGAAGCAAGGATTGGGTTTGGATCGATTGGCACTGCAAAAGTTAGGAGGTTGATGGAAACTCATTCTATAGAGAAAAAAAGATTCAGACACATTTGTTTATTTCTTGTCAAGAAAGTTACCTGAATCTTGCTGCAGGACAACCTGTGAGTCAAAAGCTTGCTGAGGAAATTGGTTCTGGGGACCAACCCTGTCAAACACTTGGGATTGGTTACCATCAAGTCGCTGCTCTGGTGTATGACTTAGGACTGATCCATAAAATAGTGGCATGGGCATTGAGTACGAAAGAAGCCCTGGAGATGGCTGGTCTCTGGATTGGGGATGTTGACCCTTGGGCTCATGATCATGATGGGAATTCGAATTAGGGTAAACAACTGGTTTTGGTGGTGCTTGAACTGTGGAATCAGAGGCAGAAGATTTTCTGGCACTGATAGTTTCTAACTTGTTTCCTTCTTTCTCCGTATTGGGAGGAAGGTCTTCAGCATGATTCTCTTTCATATGAGACAGAAATTCAGATGTCTCTACGAATGACTTGAAACAACGAGTGGCTGCGCAGATGAAGATTCCTTCCATCAGTTTGATTGTCTGAATCTTCTGAATGCGCTCATCACATCTGGACCAAGATGAAGTAGCTTATATTACTCACAATGTCATCCTAACCAAATACCAATTTTGACAATACGAAGAAAGTTTATCACAATCTAGGATGCACGACACTCTCCCAACACTTGTGAATTGATGTCGGACATGTAACCCCACACGTGTGGGACATCTACACGATGCCAACAAAGCATGTCCAAATTATTTTTTTTGTTTGGTACAATTAGATGTGTCGCTGACACATTGCTGACAAAATGGGAAGATATATCGCATCGGACACTGACATAATGACACGTCGTTGACATGTATTGAGAAAGCTAGGTCGCGTGTCCATATTTTATTTTGGTTTTGTACCATTGGACATGCTGCTGACATGCTACAGAACACATAGCCGGCGTAGCAGAAAATTACATTGTCGACACGTCGGAATTAACAAAAATATATTCTTTACAATATAAAAAATTAAAAATGAAAACAGAAGAATTAATATTATTTTAATCAGCAGGTCGGGAAAATGTCAGGTTGGATTTTTTTTTTTTTTGGGGGGGTCCATGTCGGTTCTTCCTAGATCAATATTATGACGAGCCAGTAGAATATCGTACTATGTAGTCAAAAGAAATATAGCTTACAAGTAACAAAGAGAATCACTTCTAGCACAGTCCAAACAGAAGGCATGTTCACAAGGGCTCTGCAATAACATAAGATTGTCAACACGTAAGAAAAAAGAGAAAAATGTAGTGCAAATTAAGATCATGTGATTGCTTAAATTTGCATAAAAAGCCAATATTATAAAGCAAGCAAAATATGCATCTCAGGAAAGAAAATGATCCTCACACGACAATGCAAAATATGTAAGCAAATGACTGCAGAACCCATGATTAAAGAGTTGGCTGCTAATGGATATAAAGATCCAACTGAGGTATTATGAATCACTCTTAATAGACTTTAAGCTTTAAATTGGTAAATGATTATTAAAATTACGTGGAGTGTATCTAATGCGAGACATTTCCTGTAACTATTTAGAATTGTTGTACGACTTGTATAATGAAGGTTTAAATTGAAGATATTATCTTCTCAATTAAATTTAACATCAGACTTGTTTGGTCAATGTGAGCTAATTTTATTCTCTGAATTTTGCTTTCAAGCAGATTAATTCTAAAAAAATTGGGCACATAAAGGTTGTTATGGATATCCATCCGAATTGTTACCCAAAATCATTTCAAAAAAAAAAAAAAAACCATTTTTCACTTGGAAAAATCTCCCCAAACAAATGCAAAATGTTTGTATAGCCATAATAAATGATCATCATCATGTATTTTAGCCGTGGACCAAGTGCGAAAATGTAATTTTTTTATGACCCACAAATTTTTTTATAACACCAACTTCCTTAATAAGATTGAAAGCTATGTTAAACTAAACCACTTGGCGAAAGAATTTGATATAATTGAAGTCCATCAACTATCTAAACTCTCTCCTACATATATTTTCTCAAAAATCCCATGTTCTTATTTCCATAACAAAAGGCACTCAAATGGAATAGGCTAGAAGGCTTTTCGGTTAGTGGCTTCTAACATCAACTAAAATCTTAAATAACATGGCTAGAAATATGTACACATTTCAAAATCTAAAATAACTTAAGGAGGAGTGCAGAAGAAAGAAAATAAACATAACACGTACCAGACGTCCATAGATAGCAATAGGGAAGTCGCAGCGGACGCAAAAATGAGTTCGCTCCCCAGGCTGGCGACGGGATCTGCGACCAGCAGTCTTGATGATGGAAGTCGCACTTGCTGACCCCAGACCCTTGGCTACAGGAAGATCAGCTAAGACAAGATGCTGAGGACATGCAACAGTAACAGTTTCCGCTGACAAGGGCTTTGCAACCCCAACACCTTCGCTAGATGGCTTGCTAAGACGAATCTGCAGCATCTTTTCCCAGATATTGTTATATCACTCTTTGCCTTTCAAATTGGACAGCTAACATTAATTCTTCCGGCTTTCTGCAGAGAATCAGAAGTAAGCATTCTTCCCAGCTTCAGAAACAGAAAGCATGATGATAAATTGACACAAAAAGGGGAAATACTGATCATTCAATTTTAATTAACAATTATCAATACACACTTGCATATATGCACAAAATTTTGACTGCACACTTTTTTAAGACATTAATTACTTAAAAGTCATTCTTGAAACCTGGGAACAGCATTGAACTTGAATCATTAGGAAATCAACAACATTAAAATGCTCCACAGCACATTGAACTTAAAGAAAAAAAAATGCATGGATAAAATTTGAAGGCAACCCTGAAATCTGAGCCTAATAACTCGAAAGAAGTACCCAAAGTTATCGGACAAAATAATTTGAGAATTTTCCTCACACTTTGTCTCACTAATATGAAAGGCATAATTTCCCTATTACAAGAAGGAAAATCCCCTAACCTCATCAAAATCAAAAGAAACAAGAATAATCTGCAATTAGAAATTCTTAGTAGGATCGCGTGTGAGAAAAGTTCACATATTAATGCTAAGCTTCACTGTAAGAAACTCGTGACCCGTCGATGAAGAAACAAATAACATTGGCTTGAAAATGTAGATTCTATTGGATATGAAACTAAACACCAAAATCTAGCCCAGAGTTAAGGCAAGGAGGAAACCATAAACAACAGCATAAAAAATCCAAGAGAAATGTTGACGAAAAAATCACTGTTGGATAAAGCTAAAGTTATAAGGAGGATGATTACCAGCAGTAACAAAAATTTGGATAAATATATAAATTATAAGGAGTTCAGTCGAAATTAAATCATTCACAACAATCAGATCGAGTGCGATTTCAACATGTAAAACCCTTTTGACACTAATAAAATCCGATACTACCTTCCAATTTTGTTGATGAAGAAGTTGAGTAGAAATCACTGCAACACAGGAGAAATTGGTGCCAAGGGTTTGATGAATACGTCTCCTTTTTGCCTCTCCCCCAATTTTTAGCGTAACACCGATGAAGAAAACCATTACCGCTTCTCCCCCTTTGCTCTATGAATGAAACAGGCATGGGCTATCGTTGGGATATTCGTGCCTTTTACTTGGGCTTCACAAGATCTTTTGGAAAAAGCCCAATGTGCAGGGCCAATGTGCCCTATTGGTGGGAGGCCTGTGGCCAGGGCCAGGGTCCAGATCTTTTTCCTATTCTAATCCATTTTTCAGTTAATAAATAAAGAAAATTAAGTGGAGTTCACACCCAATACATTCTTTTTAATTCATATTCATATTTTACTATAAAATATTTTTTAGGCTAAATAGCACAAAACGTCCCTACCTTTGGGGTTGATTTTGAAAATCGTCACTACCTTCATTTCTTGACATTTATGCCCTTATCTTTCCACATTTTTGTGCATTGAACGTCATTTTAACATGTTTTGACGATTTTACCCCTCATTCAAATGAAACAAAAAGAAAAGAAAAGAAAAGAAAAACTAAAGAATT
>CAIGRO010013381.1:0-10942 GCA_903798355.1 Fraxinus baroniana
TTCAGTCTTGTAATCGATAAATCTGTCATATTCTAGTGGATTGGAGCGTTATTCACTACGGTGAATGCTCAACGGGTGACTAGCCCTAATTTGGGTGAACATCCGGGCCTTCGGAAGAAAAATCTCTTGTGTTCTTTCAATATTGTTGCTGTTTCTGGTGATTTAATGGGACTGTAATACCAACAGTTCAGTAACCCGTTTAAGTTCAATGAGTAAGTGATAGCAAGTTTAAAATTGAGTGAATGTTGATTAAATTAACTCTTTCTTTTAATGAAATTTTACGTAAATAGTCAGTCCTACACTTTCTTTTCTGGAGACTAGTGGGGAGAATGTGCGTTGCACGTTATTGTTAAAATTCATTTATAAACGGAGTGCAGGAAAATGCAAAAACAAAAAATTTACATCTTAATTTATTATAAAAACGTTAATTTCAAAAAATGAATATGTATCTCAGTGTTATATATATAAAAAAAAATCATGGAGTCGTGCGCACACGGAATCAAATCTCCATGCAACACGGAGGATTTTTTTTTTTAATTATTTTATTTTTGTGGCATTTGAAACCTATCAAACTCAAACAAATTATATGATATTTAATTTACTACCCTTGTATATTTGTGAGTTCCTATCTAAGTTTCTCCCTTTATATTTATATTTTTTACATAACGTTCACAATCATACACCATAGATATTCCATGCTTAACTGAGACACGGGTTGTGTCTTCGTGTCACACGAAGACATGGCCCGTGTATCCGTGCCTAACGGAGACATTTTTTTTATATATATCATACACATTTTCCTCAGTAAAAACCTCTATTATCCATCATATGTAAAATTTAAACAACCATTTTCGCAAGAAACAATCACAGGCAGAAGTTAAACAAGAAAATCAAGACATCTGCTGAACTAATTCATGCAAACGCCAGATCTCACACAGAATCCAAAATATCAATGGCATAGAGCCCATAATCATCTTGAGGCACTACTATTTCACTACTATCATCTAATCCCTCCGTGTAACTTGAAGAAAGCACAAAAAAGAGCAAAAATGAAGTTAATATTTTATTAAAATAGAAAAAAAATAATCAAATTTGAGAAACTTCCACACAACAAAAACCTGTTTTGGGATTGTAGATGGAGAAGAGCTTTCTTTTGAACTCCAAGTCAGCTAGGAGGATCCGAACCCATACACGGGTCTGGCACCCGAATTTTTTACTCTTGGAGTTGAGAATCGTCCTAACAATACCCGATACAAGAAGGATCGGGTCCCGATCGGCAACATCATCAGAGTTGGAGCTCCGAATTCCAGTGGAAAAGCATCGGAAGTCCCGTAGCATTGTGGTAAGGTGGAGTATTTCGGGTTCGGTTCTTGCAATGAACGGTTTATGAAGGAAAGCGCGGAAATTGACAATCCTGTGATACAGACATACTTGGAATGAAATGGAGGAGTACAAAGGTATGGAATGGAGGAGTAAAGAGGTATGGTTGGTTGAGGGGAAAAATGGAGAAGACGGAGTGGTTGATGGGAAAAAAAAAATGAATTATGACAACGGGAAATCGCGACATGTGGCGTGCCCTTTCTTTGCCTATTTTATATTGTAGTGAAATGTAGCAATAATCTGTGATTCTTTGTATAATGAAAAGCTGTGCTAAGAAGAAGAACTTGAATTGGTATATTTTTGCAATATTAAACTGTTTCTTTTATATTTTTAACAAGTTTTACCAATTGATTAATCAGGAAATACAGTAATTTGAGCCTGTTTGAATGCGATAATGGTCAGTTTATTGAAAAGGAGGGTTCTTTGTGTTTGCTTGTAATTCAGGTATGTTATTCTTCTCCATTCTTTGTATTTTCAGAAAAATCTGTTGTATTTTCTTAAAAAGCAGGCTTCTTGTATTTGTACCTTTTACCCTAATCTCGATTTTTACCGCGTGTAGCCAAAGATGTTTAAACTTTTTTAGAAATTAATTTTTGTTTTCAGATTTTTGGATCAGAGTTTGATTACTTTCCAGTTTCCAAAAAGATACTTTTACGTGTTTTTTTATGCCAAAGGCATAGCAGCGAGGTGAGACATCATTGCATGGTTGTGTTAATAATGTCATGTATTATGAAGTTTGAAAATACCATCTCAAATTCAATCTTGAACAGTACTGTACATGAATACTTGGATAATTAAATGTGATTTTAATATCACCTCATGCAAATCTATGGTGCGAAACTTGTGTGATGCATATGAACTTGAAAAAAAAAAATAATAATAAAAATGAATTACAAACGTTTGATCTTATTACCACCCCAATTGAACAAACCAATACAGAACTTCACGCTAATCAAAACGGCAGTTAAAACTGGAGGAATTTCCACTTTCTACGTTGCTAGCGTTTTCTTGGCAATTTTTTTTTCCACTCCGAACCTGGGAATTTTATTTTATAAATGGAAATTTTTAATTGCTTTCACCCTTTTAAGTACATGAAATGAAACAAACAAAGTAACCTACTCTGCTACTCATAATTATACCCTTTGGAAATTCTATGGTTGAGGAATGAAAGGAGGGAGAGGAGGGAAGAATCCGAATTTAGGATGTTGGAAAGGAGGAAGGTTGGAGAATGGAGGGCAGGGTTTCTTATAGAATGGTGGGAGTGGTTTATAAATTGGAATTGGAGGTGGAAGTGGCTTTACTATTGGAGGGATGTAAACTGGTGGCTTTGGCTTGTAGATTGGAATTGGTGGTGGTAGTGGCTTTACCACCGGAGGTATGTAAACTGGTGGCTTTGGCTTGTAGATTGGAACTGGTGGTGGAAGTGGCTTTACCACTGGAGGTATGTAAATTGGTGGCTTTGGCTTGTAGATAGGAACTGGTGGTGGAAGTGGCTTTACCACCGGAGGTATGTAAATTGGTGGTTTTGGCTTGTAGATAGGAACTGGTGGTGGAAGTGGCTTTACCACCGGAGGTTTGTAAAATTGGCTTTGGTTTGTAGATTGGAACAGGCGGAGGAAGTGGCTTCGGCTTGTAAATGGGGACGGGAGGAGGAAGCGGCTTTTTGTAAATGGGAACTGGGGGAGGAAGTGGTTTTGTGTAAACTGGCGGGCATGGAGGAAGAGGCCAAGGGTGGCCGAAGTTTTTCAATGGTGGAAAGTAAACCTTAGGGAAGTGTTTCTTCCACGGATGGATTTTTGGCAAATGTGGATACTTAAAAAATGGCCACAAGAAAGCAGAAGTGCACAATGCAGTGGAGAATTTGAGATTTCCATTGGGACCAAAGGTGTGTTTTCCATTGGTTTTCGACTTCAGGACAACCTTGGAGTTCTCGAGGCCATTGTGAGCTGGACATGGTGCTGCAGTTGCACTATGAAGTTGTGCATAACATTCCTCTTTGAGTTTTCCATCTTCAACAATCTCCTCAGGAACCGAAACCTTGAATTTTCCTTCTTTATCAAGCTCTCCAACTCCCACTCTTTTTGTTTCTCCATTTTGAAGCTTGCAATCAATGGTTACCCTAAGCCCTACAAAAAAATGAATGCTTATAATTTAGCTAGTTTGCAGCAAATGAAATCTTAATTTCCTCCATCAACCACGTATGACAGAGAAAAATCAATATCTAAAAACATTTTGCAGTGCGTGAACATGTACATATATTTGATAAAACCCTTTAGTTTTTGAAGCTTGTGAATAAGTTGGTCAAGTATTAAAAAATTGCAAACCCCCGTCGTGTTTTACATACACGGCAGTTCAATGTATAAACACAGGTTTATCGAGAATACACTGGCTTGGTGGTAAGATGGATTCTACACTACTGGAGAACTTCATATTTTTCTATCGATTGAGATTTGAGTGTCAGTCTGGATAGTCATACAATTGGAAGTGCATAAAAAGAATGTATAGTACCTGAAACTGCCTGACTAGTTTTAATGTTATTCTCCTTGCAGTCAGCACATTCTCCCACCCCCACAACCTCTATGGTCTTATCATTCCCGTGGCAGAAGCTGGCTGCAAATAACAAGGAAACGAAGAAGCCCAGAAGGGCCCCTCGGCAAAGCGAACGAACCCGCATTGGGACCTTCTAAGGCCGAGCCCGGAAGACAGTAGAGAGAAGAGAAATGGCTCAAGAATGAATGGCAAGCCCCAGGATAAAGAAGCTTGTTTGGTGAGTATTTAGTGCAAGAAAAGTTTGTTATATATAATGATTTAGGGAAGTAATTTTGTGATGATCATGCCGACAGTGAACTTAATGTGATCACATGAGGTTAGGTTCCATTGATCTTGACTTCTAATCTCTTCAAATGAAACAAAAAATCTTATCAGAGAAAATGGGGTGTATAAAGGCCATTATTTTCTTTGAAATAATGAGGTTGCAAACCTCTAAATAAAATCTATTTTCCCTTTATGAAATCCGTGTTTGCCTTACGAAATCACTCTGGACCCACTTCATCTAAAAAATTTAAAATGTCCCTTCACATGCAAATCAGATTCATAAGTGCACAATTTTCAGATTCATTTTTTCATCGAAGACAGGTCGATCAGAGTCGAATGTTGAACCATTTCGTCTAAAATAAAAAAAATAAAAAAAAAATAAAAAAAAAACTTTTTAGGTGTGAAAATGCCAGCTTCACAGCAGGAATTATGGAAGTTTCATGGGGTTGTATTTTACTTTACAAGTGTTGAGTTATTGCAATCCCACAGTTGGGAAGCAGAAAAGACAAAGAATAATACACATTTATATCAACAGCAAAATTTCGTCATTTTTGAAAGCTATAATTCCATGCTAGTTAATGATGGCCGGCACCATTAATTTTGAATGCACATAAACACTAATATTTTGTGTTAAAGATAAAAATGAAAAAAAAAATATTTTTATCTTCAAGTCTCATTATAAAAAATAATTTTATTACTCGTGTGAATGGCCAAAAAACTTGGTTTACTAGTTGATACCGCACGATGTGACTCTCTCGAGCCATTCGGAGTCTATCCTCAAATGTTGTTCGTGCGCATTGTTTGATGTAGTTCCTTTCTCGTGAGATGTTAGATGTTGCTTTTGTCACTCTATTCTTGGAGATTATAATAAGTTGGTCCACGAGCTTTTACGTGTTGGTTCGTATTTTTAGTCTATTTTATTCGATTTTTTCTTTCGCTTGATGTTCACGGTAATGTGTGTAACGAACAATGTCTTGCTAAAAAAAATAGAAATAAATTATTACTCTAGATTTTAACGTAAATATTAATTTTATTAGTGAATTTGACAAATGGAAATATATTTTTTTATATATAAAATCAATTAATGATATTGAAGCATTTATTTATTTAAAGTGGAAATATAACTGTGTGTGTGTGTGTAAATGCAATTGATGGGATTGAAATTATTTCCTTTTCTTGTGTTGTGTGTGGTTGCACCAAACGTAGTTAATGTGTTGAATTATGAAAAGGCTGAATGAGAAGCACCGAAATGTGCATGTGCTTTTACTAGATTGGAAAGATGAAATAGTTACTCCAACTAAATAAGTATGCTTTGCATAAATACTTTGGTGGAAAATTCTCAAGAAATCAGATTAAATGATTTAATTGGTCTCTCTCAATAATACTTTCGAATTTCTACTTCATATTGACGGTAGAAATCAAATTGAGCCTTAGTAGAGTTGGAGACGACATGGCCGATCTCTTGCATATAGTGGACATCAGATATCTTATTCATCGATAAGGTGGCGAGATTAGATCAGTCTTGTTGGAGACATATGTTGATTATTAATCTACAATGCTTGTGAGCAAACTATAGAAAGTAGAGACGAAGTTGTTGAACCAATTTAATGATTTAAGATTTGATTCTTATGTTGACGACGAAACGAGCTTTTAGCTAGATAATGACATTCAAATATTTCTTGATTTGACTAATAAATAAACATCTGAGGAACATATTTGCTTTCTGATGATTATATTAATCACCTTCTCCAACCATACAAATGCATGTTTATTCAAAAAAAAAAAAAAAGTTGGGTCAGTCTAATATGCTTGAAAATTATGTGAAACTTGGACAAATTCTAGGGTCATATTCATTAAAAAACAACCTTTTAATCATCAATTCATCATATGATACAGATACCTTTGTGTATATGTGTACACACACGCAAACTCTCTCTCTCTCTCTGCTTTAATTTGGGAGTCATTTATTTTTGGAAAAATGTGGACAATATTTCTCCATTCAACTTTATCCCCATGGACCTAAAATAATCTCTTTTAAACCAACTTATTCACGAATAGGTGAGGTGGTTGAATATTACATTATTGATATGATTTATATAGTAGCCTCTTAAACGCCTCGACCCAAAAATTATTGTGTATCTATTCATATGAAAATGTAAATTAATATTTGAATAATATGGCCAAAAATATTAATGTAAATTCACACCCGTTTCACAAATTTCTATTTTATGCTATCAATTATAATGCCAACATTTTATAGGAAGTACCACTAATTTATGCGTTTTTCGTATAATAACAAAATATGCGAGATTGAATTTAAATGAATAAAAAAATATTGCTATAAAAGGAAAGGCCTTTATATTTGAATTTAGTAGCAATAAATAAACGAGAAGGATAAATCAAGACATGTTGAGTTGTATAATGTGGTGGTCCAATTTAAAATTTTAATGAAGCCGTTTTCAGGCCAAGTAGTCAGATACAGATAGCAAAATGATTTATTTTTGCACTGACTGAGTCTAATGTAATTTTTTATGGCTATGCCAATCAATTTCAATAAGTTTTCCTCACTAGGCCATGTCGTGATAGACATCATTGGTTTGCCGACCTATAATAAGTTATTGACACTAGTAACCAACTGACAAAGCAATTTGATCATAATTCACTTGTACGTTCTATGTTAAAACAAAACTGCGACGTTCTATGTCAACTCGACAACTCTTGGTTGGTCCGGCATATAAAATGGCTCGATTTTCAGAATTGCCACCAACAGAAAATGTAAATGTTCTTTCTAATGCTACAATAGTTAGGTAGGTAATTCAAGCAATTCCTCAAATCGTCACGCCCCCTAACCTGTGTTAGAAAAATCATTGCCTCATTGTACTGCTGCCTACAGTTGACTGTTCGAGCATGATTGTCTACTTCTTCTTCTTTGATTTGCTGGATTGAGACTGAGTATATGCAGTTCCCTGAAAATTTAGTCACTAAATCTTTTAGTCTCCATATATAAAGCATTTGGCCAACGAAACAGAACATTTTCTTCAAGTATTAAAAACATTAGAGACAGATTTTTCCTTTGCTGTGAAAATACAGGACCTCAGAGTGGCAGTTAATGAAAAATTGAAGGGGAAAAAAAAATTGTGTATCAGTGCAAGAAATACAAACCTCCAACCACTCGTCCATTGAGGCATTGGTAGTTCCGGTTCCAACCTCCACCTTGGGAGCTCTCTTTGTTTTCTAATTTTCAGGAGGCAAAAACAAAAGGGAGTTAACAAAATAGATTAGGTCTGTTACAAATTCAGTTAGCTAAATGAATGGTTGTGAACCAATTCTCATTTTGCTATTTGGCATCTTTTTAGTGGGACGTATAGATTCACGTGAAGAGTATATCCAGAAGGTGATGAGTTAATAAAATCACGTTTCCTCCATTTTGTATTATTTTTCCGAATCAGGCTTTGATCAGTTCTCTAGGTAGAGAACTAGGACTGAACGTAGTTTGACATTCTACTGTTAAATCCCAAACACTAGATGTTATCATCTCTGGCAACATTCACTGTCAAAGCAGGCCTCTATATACACGCAGCATCACTCAGTAATCACTACCAACAAGGTTTTGACAGTTCCTAAACTGTTTAGCCCATGTTTGTCAAAACTTGTAATTGATTATAAGCAACATTCACTGTCAAAGCAGGCCTCTATATACACGCAGCATCACTCAGTAATCACTACCAACAAGGTTTTGACAGTTCCTAAACTGTTTAGCCCATGTTTGTCAAAACTTGTAATTGATTATAAGCAACGGATTCTGAAGAATGTGTGTTTCAAAAGTAGGTAGAGGTTGTAATGTGTGGATAAAAACGATGTTTGACCAAATAATAATCAATTATATAAGCTTAGGCAAACATGGGCATAGATCTTTCTCAAAAGCAGATGGATAAAAATAAGATTAGGAAGAAACATGCATCGTCCACTACATCAATATAGTACACTTGGTAGATTAATAGTACTGGGGGGAAAAAATACATAAGCACAGGAATATGCAGTCACCTTTGAGAAATTCTTTATCTGGCCACGTATCCAAAATCCAAGAAGACCAAGAAGGGCAGTTCCAAGGCAGAACAGGAAAACAGACTCAACACTGAGTAGGCCACCTGCCTCAGTAACTTCAATTGTTCCATTGTAGAACGTGCTCTGGTATGGATTCTGATCAATCTCGTACACGATTGTGCCAACCAGATCAAATGCACCAGTCTGCAAGATAAAGAAAAAATTGGCCAGTGCATGAAATTTACAGATACTCAGTGCAGAATAGACCTGAATAATGAATTTCCACCATACGGCTACACTTGCCTGTAAAAATTTGCTCACAGCAAATATGTAGGGGAAAGCTGCTTGGGCAGCAGGAGGGACTGAAGCATTGTTAAAAGCCTAGAAAATGGCAATATGATATTACTATCACAAGTCATCCAAGAATCATATTAGACTGAAGTGGTTTAAAATTCGAAAGGCAATTCACAATCCAGAATTGAAAGATGCTTATAGCATAAAGCAATATTCGAAGCTGAAATGTTGTCACTGACCCAGAAAATATATCAAGGATAGTCACGTTCATGAATGAAGGGCACAGTCACAATGCACAGAAAATTAAACAGACGATACCTGAGCTGAAAGATTTTGAACCAAATACTGGTGATCAAAGGGAAGATGAACACTGGCCTGGATTGCAATAACATTAATACTTGATTCCCCTGTTTTTGATATCATAAAAGTGGCAAGATAAATTATCCATCTACATATTTGACAGTATCTAATACAAAAATTATAAACTTTGATAGATATATCAAGTAGTAAAAATAGGCATGCTTTCAATTACTCGGACATGTCTTAAAAGATAAATTTATTAACAACATATACAGAATTAAAAAATGAAAGCTGAAGGCTAACAATATCCCTAACTACATCTGATGAACAAAGAAAGAAAACAACACATCATACAGCCAAATAACAAAGTGTTACCTTCATTCTTAATTCCAACCAGAAGTTCACCTTCTTCCCCAGCCACAACCACTGAAAAGGAAATCTTATTAGAGATACATCTCTTGAATAGGAAGCTTCAAATAAATGAAGAAAACAATACTACAACGGTAAATTCGCATAATAGTGAACCCTCACATTTAGAGGGGTTTTTGGGGAAAACACAAATTGTTTCTACTCCTGGAGCTGGACTGAAACTTCCACCACCAAAATCTTGAACATCCTCCCCAACAATCCCAAGATCTCCTCCTCCGTCAGTTTCAACTACATCAGGATCCAGATCTGGTTCTGATTCGCTTCTTGCAACTATCAAACAAAAGGAATGTGGATATCAAAGTTTCGGATACAATATGTATGAATTAACGGAGTATCCATCCAAGAAACCAATACACCATTCAGAATAGGGAAAAACATAATGAAATGACTCTATAAGTTAGATGCCCGCACACCAGTTAATTAAAGAACTCCACAGGCAAATGGCACAGTAATACAACAGAAGGAAAAGATAACAAGCACTGCAGAGTGACAAACAAGTTGGGTTAACTTAAACAAATGGAACAAATGGCAGATAATTAATTACTTTGGTTCCCTTTGATGCACCAGATTAGACATGATAAGATATTTAGTTTAACGTTATAATAGATGTACTAAGTAGATGGGATTAGGATGGATAATATTATTTGATCTTTCAAGTAAAAATGTCATTTACTTTATGTTTTCTATCTGGTCTAAACCCATATCCATGCTCTGCATTATACTACACGGACAATTACCATTTTTTTGAATGAAAAAATAAAAAAAAACAACTATCCACCTTAATCCACCATAATACTCTTCCTAATATATTTTATATGGTCTAATCCGGTGTTTTCCAACCTTTATGCTTGGTTTCCATAAGAACTACATTTTGAAGAGTAATTATCTTTGACTTCAACATGCAAACCGGATGTATATTTCACATCATAATTATAATAACTTTTTAAAAGGGAAAAAAATCTTTCTCTTCACATATTCTCTCAGAAAGTAAAAGCTTTATTCTGGGATCTATTTTACCTAACAAAACTAAACACAATTCGAAAACGATACCTTCCAACAAACACAATTCAAGCAGAAGGTGTCTCAAATTCGATCACTCAAAAAACAGACAATAAAATAGAACCGCGATCTGACGAATTGCAACAACTTAAAACCCAAACAACATAAAAATTCAAGTCTGAATCAATATTCATAATGGATGAGGATGCAAATTGACATGGATGAGCAATTACATTCGATGTAAAAAAGATCCAAATTTCAAGCAGCATTGAGAGAGTCGAAATGAAACGGATCAGATCCACGATAGTCATACCTTGTAGAAACAATGAAGAGAAAATGAGAAGAGCGAGAATAAGGAAAACCCTAAACTTCATTTTTTTTTTCTCGACTTCCGTAGAGAGAAGACGAATTGTTCTTTGTTTTATGGTTTTTGGACTCGCACTAGGGGTGTATAAATTTTTGAGAATTAAAAAATTTAGGTGTATACAATTGATATTTTTAAAGATTATCTAAAAGTTTAGTTGGGTTCATTTGATAAAGTCTCTAAAAATTGCGGGATGTTCAATTGAATTTTTTTAAAAGTCTCTATAAGTTACGAGGTATTTAATTGATAATGACTTTTAAGAAATTTATAATTTACTAGACTTTTGGAAACTTTTGGTAGAAAATATAAATAGAAAAT
>CAIGRO010013385.1:0-11878 GCA_903798355.1 Fraxinus baroniana
AAATATTATGATCGCAATCTTTGACAATCTCTAGATAAGCCCCAAACACTTATTTGAGAAGATTTGATTTTTCATAATGGATTATTAGCCTAGTTTAGTCCTAGGTATCGAAGCAATCAAAGAATTGGAGAATCCTTCTTTATTGATGTGTTGACTTGCAATTAGTAGAGTCTATGTGAACTAGAGAGGGTAAGGATAGTAATGAAAAATTCAACATTAGATTGCACACCAAGAAAAGAGTAAAAAGAATAAGTTTGGTGATGTGTAAATCATATGAGAGTTGAAAGGATATATTTGACCACAAAGAGTTGAGAATTGAAGCGACTTGTAAATATATAATTGTTTACTTAGTTCTTCACACGCACGTCAATTTTGCATTGGAAGAGTGGATACTGGTTTGGTATTTTGACTTTGAAATAGTTTGTAAATTTAGTACTGTAATTTCAAATACTAAGGTAAAGAGCTAGACTGTCTAACCAAATATTTTTGCATGCTTGCGTGTTTATTGCTATTTAGGTTATAGTTTTGCTTGAGAGCAAACAAATGTTTAAACTTGGGTGTACTTGTTAAGTGTATTTTATACACTTATTCGACGGCCTAAAATCTATCCTGAATTGTTGTATTTTATGTTATATAGGTAAAATTCAAGGGTTGATTGAGGAATTGGAATAAACAAAAGAAAAATCAAGAAAAGGGCAAATCCAAAGTTTGAGGACCAAATTGTAATTATTCAATAGTTTATTCGAACCACAAGTAGATACTTTAAAGAATGCTAGGAGACAATTGAATGGAACTAGAACTCAAAAATGAATGGAATATTATCAAAATCAATCTCCATTGCACAAGCTACATTCCAGATTTTTAGATGAAAATTGAGACCTTTTTGGAATAGTAAATGTCCGAATTAGAAATATTCTTGTATCCCTTTAAGCTATCTTTTCAAAGCACTTTGAATCGCCTCAATTGGATATCGGTAGAGAAAGTTATAGCCAAAATACTGACTAATGTGTAGAGACAAAAAAAATCCTCGCGCGAATGCTACTTTCCTTGTTCGATTGAAACTCTTTGGTAAACCAATTTGGACGTAATTTTTAACCAGTTTTCTACTCCTACAAATAACTAACTGCAGAATACATATTACAGACCTTTCATACACATCTCATTCTCCAATATTCATCAATTATTATCATCAAATGAGGATAATTCATAGTTTTTATGATATAATTGAAGGGGATTTGAGAGAATTCAATAAATTGAAGATTCAAACTTCTTTTTTGGGCAAAAAAGAGAAGGCACAAGTGGAGATTCATCAAGAAACCATTGCAAAGTTTCAAGATTTCAATATTCATTTTCATCTTCTCAATTTATCAAAAATCCTTGTTATGTCTTTTCACTTAAATATGATTTCTTATAATTTCGATGTGGTAGGCTAGATTTTTACATTACTAGGATGAGATGAACCATTATTATGATTTTTTTGGTTTAAATAATTAGCTTGACATTAATTTGTTTGAATGTTTGGATGTTTATTATGGTTTAGCTTGCTTTTCAATTAATTGGCCGTTAGTTGAATTATTTGTAGATTTTATTGTCATCAAGAGATAATAAGATTGTTAGCATGTAGTAATAAGCATTGTGATGTTCGATAGATGATAGAGATATACATCAATGCTTCACATTGTTCTTAGATGTTCTAGCTCATTTAATACTTTCTTATATGTTGGTATCTTTTATAGAAATATAGAAATGTCACATATATGATTACATATAATTGCTATCGAGAGAAGTTTTGAAGTAAATTTCGAATTTTGACCAACTTGCATGATAACAACGAGTCATTTGAATTGTTGTGCTAAAAATGGAATAAAAATGAGGATTCTACATCTTAGTAGTACATCTCAAAAATTTGATAAACTTTTTCTTTGATTTCTAGTACATGATAAATTAGACATAGATTTATTACAACTCATTATTACTATTCGATTAATGGTATTATTAATTTTAATTCGACACTTGATTCGCCATTATATTATTTGATCACAATTCTGTACACTAACGTGTTTTCAAAGGGTCATAGCTCCTAATACAAACACAAGGGCGAAGAGTCTATCAAATGCCTCAAAATATGCCCCATCAAGGCGTTTTCAACAATGAGATAAGGAAGTACACAGTTAAGGAAGACATTTTCGTAGGCAACGGAAGAAAGTTAGCCCCACTGAAAGGGAAATAGAGGTGGATGTTTCTACAAACTATACATCTAGCCGACCAGCAATTGAACCACCTTTAAGGAAGGATAACTTCTTCCAGAATATGAACAAGAACAATAGCCCAAAAATCTACCACTGTATTTGATCAAATCGGTCCATCAAGCCTTGAAACATGTCTCAACAACCGTCCTATGTATCAAGACCTCATGAGCATGTGCAAGACTAATGACCACAAGTATCCCGCCTAGAAATATGAGTGAAAAAAAGGATGAGGCAAACTTGAGAAACCAAGTTCGACCATCACATCAAACCCAGTACCAAACAGAAGAAGATTCAAATGGACCATGTAGTCCTTTGAACTATATGATGATGATGACAATCTCCCATTCTCACAAGAGTTGAGGAATGCTCATGTCCCCCAACTATTTTGTGCCACTAATGATTTCGAAGTATGAAGGGAAATGTGATCCTACAAAGTACATCAACCATTACAAGACTCATATAAGTTTGAGATGCCTCGCCTGCATTAAAATGTAGGGCATTCTACCTTACACTCATTGGAGTAGCTGAAATAGGGTATAGTCAGATACCGACATGGAGTATCGAAAGCTGGCCTGATCTCAAAAAAAGCTTTTTTGAACTAGTGCATGTTTAGAAAAGAGGGATAAGTCCTCATTCAACGCCTTCAAGATATGAGGTAATAGATAGATGAAACATGAAAGAGTTATCTAGCCCACTTTACTGATAAAATGACCTATTCTCAATAGGTCACTAATAGAGAGGCCCTTTCTATCTCGAGAGGAGACCTCAATACGATTACATTTTTTTGGAGAAATGTGCGAAATAAGAATCTCACCACTTTATGATGCCTTAGTGAAAATGATGAGAAGTGAGAATGTCAATGAAGAACTAATTGATCATCAAAACAGAACCTTCATTTGACGTCCCTACCCCAAAGGCAAAGACGAGGCCTTGTTTTCCATTTGGTGTACCAACAATAGACTCAAGTTGGACATATAATCATCCCTACCTTGGGTCCAGCATTAGCAAACTCTACTTTAAATGTTGTACCTTCATTGGCTTATGAAGAAGTTAGACCCATCGTCCCAAAGCAACCAACCCATTCAAGGGGTAAAGGCAGGGGTCGGAGCAATGAGCCTAGATATATGCCCTATATTACTTATCATTGTATCTACAACCATGCAACAAATTATTGCATGTCCATGCCATAACACATGGAGCACTGATGCCCATATAGACGATCACCACATGTAAAGGAATTCATTACCATCTAGGTATGATCAATAGAGAAGCGAGACGATATCATAGGAAAGATTCTCCTCACCATAAGAGGAACGAAGATAAGAAAAGGCATAGTAGTTGCCAAAGGCATAGTAGTTGCCAAAGGCAAAGGAGAGAAGCCCCAATAGATGTGGAAAATGCTCCCATCTAAGAGATAAATACAACCATTGGAAGTCCACATGTTCAAAAAGAGTTACGAAAAACTCAAAGAAACTATGCTAGGGAAGCAAAGGACCCCTCCCCCCAAATGACTAACTACAATGTCAAAACTTTCCATATGGAACTAAGAACATGTCACCCATCACTATCACATATTTGGATGTGATAGGTTTACATTACCCTCATTGTGATTGCTACACGTTTTATGTAACGTAAATATACTGCAAGTGTACGGTTTCAAACTTTATAATATAATAATGGATTTAGGATGTCGAACCTACTAGGATTGTAATCTAATTTTATACTAAATACTATAATTGAGTAGCATCTATTTTATCTAGATGAATGAATTTTTTAATCAATGGTATCTAAACTAGGGATGATTGTGACGAATTTAATGAATAAATGTAAGGTTTAAGAATTTATCAATGGGAGAAAGCCTAGGGTATGATTTCACCTAACTAACAAATATGATTTTCAAAAACTTAGTTATCTCTAACCAAAAGCAAGAAACCTAATGTAATTCCACCTCCTCTCTCAAGTGCCGAGTAAATATTAATCCTAGAAAATAATTACTATATCTTTGTTTAGATTTAAATCAATATTTATCAAGATGGTGATTTTTAGATAGAACAAGCTTCATAGATTCTATACTTTCTCTCGAAACCCATAAAATCTAAGTTGTGTTATTGTTATGATCATGCTTAAATTCTCCTCCCTCGAATGTCGGAATTGACTAGCATCTTGTCATTCAATTAGTGGTCAATTAATTGAAAGCACCAAATTCATGGAAATAACTAAAATTAAATTAAATCATATCCTCGAGTTTTGGCTAATCAAACCCTAGAAAAAATATTTAGTTTATGATATGAGATATGAAATCTAGAAAATTCATCAGAATAACACGAAGAGAAGAAAGATTAAACTATTTTTTGGATGGTTGGATCAATCTTTTTTGCCAAGTTGCCTTTGCCTCCTTGATTTCTTGAATTTTGTCCCCTTCAATTTTCCTCTAAAAGGATCATTAGGATTGTATTATAATATTTTAAAGTCTTGAAAGGGTTGGGATTTGGGGTTGGGGTTGGATTAGGGGTGGCAAAAAGGCTGAGTAGCTCGTTGGCTCGGCTCGTCAAAGTTTTGCCCATTGATGGCTTGGGATCATTTCGGGATGAGCATAGCCCGAGCCAAGCTAGAGGTTCCACCAGTAAGATCTTGAACAGGTTGTCGAGCTCATGGAGTTCACAGCCGTGGGCTCTTAAAAAATGTGAAGAAAAAAGTAAAAAAGTATTTAAAAATAAAAAAAATAAGCTCATGGCTCGAGGGCAGAGCCGAGCTTGACCCTTGAGTACAAATTGAGATCTAGCTTGGCCTGTGCTGAAATGACCTTGAGCTCGGCTTGTCACTTTGACGAGCGAAGCTCATGGGTGGATGGGCTAAGCTAAGCCACCGCTAGATTGGATTGGGCCAAGAAAAGAGTCCAATAAAAATCTAAACATTATTTTCGCACGGTAGTGCTACGATTTTGTGTGGTATGGCACTGCGGTACTAGAATTTTGGTCTTCTTCTGCTCTTTTTAGCCTTGTGGCGCTAGAACTTTCCCCTTTTTTCTATCAAGCCATGGCACTGAGAATTATGGTCTTCGTCTGCTCTTTTTGGCCTTGTAGCGCGTGAACTTTGTCCCTTTTTCTCTCAAGCCATAGCATTGCAGCACCATGGCTGTGGCGCTGCAACGCCACTATTCTGACTTTTTCTTCTCAATTTCTTCCCTTTTTACACATTGTTTTACCACTCTAATCAACCTATATCACAATATCAAAATATACATAAATACCTTCTAAACACTCTCAAGAACAACTAAATAACAAGGTAAAGTGGTATTAAAATAATAAGTGAAATACACTCATCAAAACACCCATAAACTTAATGCTTTGCTCGTCCTCAAGCAAACACATTACTAGAAAATATTTAACGAAAAAATAAACACAACTAAAATAAACAAATCTTGCTAGATATCTTGCCTTCATGGCTCAAAGTTGAAAACAATAAATCAAATTCATGAATTACTTTAATGATATAATGCACAAGCTAACTTCTTACACTTTCAATGCAAAATAGGTGTTTTGTAAAGAATTAAGTGCAATGCAGTACAATAACAAGTTGATTCAAATCCCCACCTTAAAAGTCAAATATTTCCTTACTTCGCTCGTGGGATTTACACATACCCAAACTTTTTTTTTTCACTTTTCATGGGTGTACTTTAAGGTTGATTTTCAAATAATTGCTCCTTACCCTCTTCGGTTTTGTTAGACTTACTGATTGCAGTTCAATATATCAACAAATGTGGATGCTATTTATTTTTGATTACTTAACCTCCAAGACTTAACCAAGTTACTAACCCATTATCAAAGGTCTAGTCCTCAAAAACAAGTGTTTGAGGCTTAATAAGGATGTAGCGTGATTTCTGTTTTATGCACTTGCTTTTTCAAATATATTTTTTCATTAGTCTTATGTACGGACTTCTCTCCATTAAACTTTTTAAATAACTCCTGTAATGATTTTTTGGTCGATAACTCCTAAGTCAGACGACTTTAGGACATCAGGTTTTAAACCCTTTCAGGCTTAATCACTCAAGTTATAAAAGCTATGAATGGATGTTTCACAATTAGATTATTATAGTTGTCCTCATTGGGATCTTTTAGGGTAGCTTTACAACAAGGTAACTTTTTTTCCTTTTATGTAGTGATTATACCCCTTATTCAACACCCATTCTTGAAAAACCGACCTCTAACTTAAGGTTTTTACCTAATTTTATCCTATTGAGTTCAGACAATCTATGCAAAGTTTAACACACACGGAATCCACATCTATCTCCAACTTTCCCTGCAACAGTTCAACCATCCAAACTATCCTAAAGTCGGTCAAAGGACACGAACTTTATTTTAGTGGTTGCTTAGATTTAGCTTCTAAGGCCACTAATTCAACCTACATCATTTATGAATTAGCTTATTCTTGTATAGCGTCATAGTCAATTTACGTGCATAGGCATTTCAAGTTCCATATGAATAAGTAAAAAAAAAATTAACGAAGGCACATAACTTATCCACAATTCATAAACTAACACATGTTCTCAATTATTTACATCAGTGTTGGCAAGGCTATCTAACTCAAACAAGCATGCAATTTTTTTTTATTTTTTATTTTTTAAATAGCACACAAATCACACAAACTAAAGAACTAAGCCAATTATATAATTTTTTTTTTATATATTTCACCCTCAACCTTAAACAAAACATTGTCCCCAATGTGAAATTAAAGGAAAATGAGAACTTCTCCGAATCGTCTACATTGTCAATGACACTATTATGCTATGATGCTGGATTTGATGGATTCTTCTTCTATTTTTTCCCTCAAACTTGAGATTTCCTATAAAAAAAATAAACTCATTCTTAACTAGAATTTGACACGAATATCAAAAACTAAGAGGTAGAGAGATAAAAAGTTTGGGTTACCTCCCAAAAAGTGCTTCTTTAACGTCATTAACTTGACATAATCGAAGTGCCAAGGTTGTGTCATCATGTGACACTTCTCTCATGTTTGCAAACTTGTTCCTCAATTTTAAGCTCTTCTTCAATATAGTGTGGCACTAGGATTAGGAAGCGGCTTCAACTCTAGTATAGCCTTCCAAAAACCTCATTTAATTTGATAACGTTGGAAGATTTCAATGGTTCTACAAAGTAGTTCTTCTTTCTGTTAGGTGGATCAACTTCTTGAGCTAAGATGAAATCCACCATTTCCTTGGTTACTTTGTAGCTTCCAGTAGTAGTTGTATCAATCTTTGAGTAATTGGTTGCCATATACTGCTCTAGAGGGTCATAGAACAATTCTCTTTATGAAACTTTTGCCCTTTACTACGTCAATTGATTGAACCATATGGCAAGTGTTGACTTTTCCTGAGGATTTCTTCATTTGATAAATGTTGAACATGACTTGTTCTTCATTAACCTGTTGTGCCAGTTTTTCTCCTAGACATTAATCAGAGTTTTCCAAGTTGCCAAGAAGGGCCAACCAATAGTTAATGGTAATTCTTGATCTTCTTCCATATCTAGAACAACAAAGTCTACAGGAAAGATGAACTTGTCAACTTTAACCAACACATCTTCAATGATCCCTCAAGGGTACGCGATGAATCTATTAGCTAGTTGTGAAGTGATGGTAGTTGGCTTTACTTCTCCAAGTCCCAATTTCTTAAATAAAGAAAAAGGCATTAGATTGACGTTAGCCCCTAGATCACACAGTGCTTTATTAGTGGTAAACTCGCCAATTGTCCATGGAAATGTAAAGATGCCTAGATCTTTCAATTTTTTAGGGAGCTTCTTTTGAAGAATTTCGTTGTACTCTGCTATCAATTTTACTGTCTCAAAATCCCCCGTTTCTTCTTCTTTAACATCACTTTCTTTAGTAACTTGGCATAATTTGGCATTTGTGCCAAGGCATCTACAAAAAGAATTTTGATGTAGATTTTCTTGAAGACTTCTAGGAACATTGTAAACTGCTCATCAAGCCTCTTCCTTAAGAAACTATGTGGATTAGAAATTGTGTCTTCAAGATTGGTGGATTTTCTAGGAATAAAATTGAGTTAGGTTTATCATTCTTCTTTGTGGTTGTTGCATCAATCTGCTACTCAACCATTTTTAGATTATTCAATGTAGTCCCCATGTTGTCAAGTCTTGATTCACCATTGTTGAACCTCATTCTAGTGTTAGAAATAAAGGTTCCCAAAATGTCATCCAGTGATGGTTTTCCTTCAAAAGCCTGCATATTATTGAACCCAGATGGAGGTTGGAACACATTTTTGGTCTTACCATAAGACAGATTCTCATGGTTTCGTGACCCTAGATGGCAGTTATTTACTTGGTAGTTTCATCTTTAGTTGAAGTTTCGGCTATTCACAAACTGAACTTGCTTATTCTTCATCTCAATATCCTGGTATGAAATAGAAGTAGAAGTAGCCATAATAGAATCTACTTTTTGTTGAGTTTCCTGTGAAGTTAATGAAGTTATTTAGGTTGTAAGTGATGACATCTGAGCTGCAAGAGCTGTAATGGGTTTAACTTTAAAAAGGCCAGCAACTTTCTTTGCACTTGAAAGGTCACTTGGTAATTGGTAGCTTTCGGTGACTATTTAATCTAACAGGGAATAAGCCATATCTGTAGTCTTGGACATCAAAGTACCTCATGATGCAGCATCAACTATTGTCCTTGTTTGACCATTCAACAAGTTGTGGAATATTTCCGTTTACATCCAATCCCAATAAACATGCTAAGGACATCTTCTAAGTAGATCTTTAAATCTATCCAAGCCTCGTAGAATGGTTCAGAATATGCTTGTCTGAACTGACCAATTACTCAGCAATTGAACGACCTTGGAAGGAGAAAAAATTGATGAGGAATTTCTGAGCTAACCCCTCCCAAGTTGTGAAGGATCTATAGACCATGATTAGAACCATGCTTTGACTTTATCCCTAAAAGAGAAGTAAAATAGACGGAGTCGAATGGTGTCTTCAGTAACGTCATTCATCTTTGCGGTACTGTAAATCTCAAGAAAAGGACCAAGATGAGCATTTGGATCATCTGTTGGTAATCTCCCAGACTGATTCTATTAAACCATATATATCAATATTGGCTTCAGTTCAAATTTATTTGCAGCCACTGTCGGCAAGCAATACCGGAGTAATTGTTATTGAAAATTGGGCTGACATAGTTTCTAATAGCCCGATGTTGATTCTTTTGATTAATTCCATATACCTCTTGTTTTTGCCATTGTTTCTCATTCGTTTCTTTTTAACCCCTTGGAAAATGGAAAGTACGTTTTGGTTTAGGATCAATGGGTAATAGTTTGAGATTCCTTGATCTTTGCATAAACCTGCAACTAGAACAGCAAACTAATTAAAAGTAGTGAAGTCTAAATTAAAACAAAAGTTACTTGTAGTAGTATCAATAAAAATCAAATTGAACAATCCCCAACAACGGCGCCAAAAACATGTTATGCATTTTATGTAACGTAAATATACCGCAAGTGTAAGGTGTCAAATTTTGTAATATAATAATGAAGTTAGGATGTCGAAACTCACAGGAATTGTAATTTATTTTTATACTAAGTATTATAATTGTGTAGCCTGTATTTTATCTAGATGATTAAAAATTTTGAAACAATAGTTTATCTAAACTAAGGATGATTGTGAAGAATTCAATGAATGAATGCAAGTTTTAAGAATTTTATTAATGAGAGAAAGCCTAGGGTTATGATTTCACCTAACTATCAAATTTGATTTTCAAAAACCTAGTTCTTTCTAATCAATTTTTCATGTTTATAAGCAAGAACCTTAATGTAATTCTACCCCCTCTCTTGAGTGCAAGGTAAAAATTATCTCATTTTCGAATTAAAATCAAGATTTATCAAGATCGTGGTTCTTAGATGAAACAAGTTTCATAGATTTACACTTTCTCTCAAAACCCATAAAATCTAGATTGTGTTATTGTTATGATTGTGCCTAAATTCCCCTATATCGAGTGCTGGAATTATCTAGTATCTAATCATTCAATTAGTGTCCAATTCATTGAAAACATTAAATCAACAACACAAATAAATGGAATTAAAAAAAAATTTAATAGAAATAGCTAAAATAAAATAAAATCATATCCTCAAATTTTGGCTAATCAAACCCTAGAAAAATTATTTAGTTTATGAAAGATGGAATCAAGACAATTCATAAAGAATAACATGAAGAGAAGAAAGAAAACCCTATTTTTTGGATGGTTGAATCAATCTTCTTTGCCAAGTTGCCTTTGCCTCCTTCTTGATTTCTTGAATCTTACCCTTTTCAATTCTCCTCTAAAAATTGGTCTTTAGGATTGCATTTATAGTATCTTGAAGTTTTGGAAAGGTTGGGTTCGAATTGGGCTAAGAAAATAGTCCAAAACAATCAAAACATTATTTTCGTAAGACGGCGCTTCGGCGCTGCGATTATGTGTGGTCTGGCACTGAGGTGATAGAATTTTGGTCTTCTTCTGCTCTTTTGGTGTTGTGGTGTAAGAACTCTACCCTTTTCTCTCAAGCCATAGAAATGCGGTGCCATGGCTGTGGCACTGCGACGCCACTTTTCTGATTTTTTTTTCTTCTCCTTTTCTTCCCTTCTTTTACATTTTTTTTCACAACTTCAATCAACCTATATCACACTTCAAAATATACATAAATATATTCTAAGTACTCTCATGAACAGCTAAATAACAAGCTAAAGTGGTATCAAATCAATGAGTGAAATACACTCATCATGATACTTTGGTAATGTGGGGCTGTCGTTGCACATAATGGGCTGAAGTACATGATAGTTAACAATGGAAGTTTCGCTAACATTCTATTCAGATCCACATATGATGAAACATTGGTGGATCATGAACTTATCCCTATGACTTCTCCTTTGTATATGTCACTAGAGATAGTGTCATTCGAAAGGAAAAAAAATACTCTTGTACTGGAAATGGGGTCGTCTCCATTAGTAGCCGACCACTTCATAGAGTTTTTTGTTGCGGATCACAGCTCAACCTATCATGGGGTATTAGGCCAATGTACATTAAAAAGAGCTATGTTCCATAACTTCTATTCACCACCTATGCATGAAGTTCCCTACTAAACATGGTATTACAACCGTTAGAGACGATTAGATGGGATCAAGAGAATATTACCTTAATTACTTAAGGAAAGCTAAGCTTTATGGTATTAACATGGTATTTTTAGACATCGAAATGCTTGATACACATAGAGAAGGGCAGATCCCTGAATAATAGAGACATTGAAATGGTANAGGAAAGCTAAGCTTTATGGTATTAACATGGTATTTTTAGACATCGAAATGCTTGATACACATAGAGAAGGGCAGATCCCTGAATAATAGAGACATTGAAATGGTAGATGCCTCTTAAAAAGGGATAACCCCTGAAGAATAGGTTATCGATGATGAATTGGAGCCTCACATTATGGAGTCCAATTCCCAAACAGCTCCTGTGAAGAAATTGGAAAGATTCCTAGTAAACCCTCAAAGCCCAACTAAAGCAATTCAAGTAGGAAATGAATTAAATCTTGAAACCAAGTAGAAGCTAAAATCTTCCTAAGGAAGAAATTGGACATATTTGCTTGGAGGCATGACGATATGG
>CAIGRO010013391.1:0-11925 GCA_903798355.1 Fraxinus baroniana
ATGGCTCAACTTTGTCTTCATGACTTGGATTTTTGTGATTATATTCCCCTGACAGCCATTGTTGTCCAAAAAGCAAACATTGCGTATCTAATTTGTAGATTGGATTAAAAAGATTTGCAGGCTAAAAGAGGTCCATATGACACGTGAATTTCCTAAGGAATACTACTTTCTTGGATTAAGAGCTATTCGCCTATTGGTTGCTATTGGGTGTGCGACCAAAGTCGTTAGAAGTGGGGGAGGATCATATGTTTATAAATAGAGTCAATATCTACATTGGTACGAGGCATTTTGGGGTAAAATCTAAAAGCAAATCTATGTGGTGTCCAAAGTCCTTACAGTTATCTTGAGACTTATGGCCTAATTCCTTTGGTTGGCTGAAAAACGAGTTCAACGATTTCCTCTAAAATCTTAAATGATTCGAGTATGAATATGCATTTATCAATTTGTATTGTACGTGTTGAAGAAGACACCGAAAGTCTTCTTTTTCCCTATATGATGACACAGTTTGGACCAGCATGAAATGATGCTTTTTTGTTTGTTCTACGTTGTAGTGAACACATTTAATATGATTACCGTTTAATTTTACCTCGTTCAATTCATACCTTTAATTCTTATTGATAGGGTTGATTTGTTTTCTTGCTTGTCTTTGAAAGGGCATGAATGGACCCCCAAGATAATATTTACATAACAAATCTTTGAGGGATATTATTACAATGTTTGTTTCCCTCTTTTCTTTGCTTATGGAGACTAATGTGTCATTCACAAAATCGAGGTCGGCGTGATCGGATTCGATCCGAGAAAATTCAAGAATTAGACTAAAAATTCTATACATGGAACCATGTTCAATGATGAAGCCAAACCGGATCAAATTTGTTGTTTTTAAGGTTGTTTCGATTCATTTTATGCTTTATACTTGAAATCGGTTAAAATTTTAATTGCAATTGGCTTGTTTCGTATTGTCTGGTTGAATTCGATTTCTGTCTAATACACGTGGTTCCAAGAAAAAGTGGCCACACCTAGTGTTATGCTTAAATCTTTGTATTGAATCTTCTAATAGATATAACAATGAACTCAACAAAATAACAAAACAGATATACGAGCCAACTCTATAACAATTGAATATAAACTGACATTTAGCGTTTCGATTCTTATATTGGACATGATGTCAAGGATTGACAAAGATTGGAACATTGTGTTTTCTTCAAACAAACAAAAAAGTGAGAAACGAATAATCTTGAAAACAAATCAAATATTCAATTCATTTGCCATTTCTCAAGCCCTTCATTTTCAAAACAAATTGCACAAATTTGGGACCACAAAAATAAAGAAAGACAACCATTCTATTAGAAAACAAAGCATGTTATGAATTCTAATATTTTATCATATTTGTAAGTGCAATAATTTGGAATAGATTTTGTGCTCAATTCCTAAAGATTATGTGTTACAGTAGTGTGAAAACAAAAAATTAGTAAACCTAGTCCTTTCATTAATGTTTTGTGGGTAAAAACCTAATCTTGATTACATGTTTTCTAGAAGGAGACCGACCATTAATAAACAAATCATAGAGGGATATGGCAAATAACTAAGAATTTGGCCATTTCTAATCAAAAAGTTAATAAACATGAAACCCCATTGTAGGACCTTTTTGCCACCTTTTCTTGTCATACCCTATAACTTTTCATGGAGTGATCATATTTTAAATACGACAAACTTCAAACCAATAGAACGAGACATGATATGCAGGGTACATGAGAAATTATTTGTAGTGCATTGAATCTTATTCTCGATAAATTTAAAGTTCGACTAACTATATGTGTATGTGTACAATAAACAGTATGATCTAGTGATTGGTTTTTGGAGATTGTGTGTTAGCCTGTAATGAAGTGACAAGTACACGAAATGCCACTAAACCGTCCGCGATGGGTTGGACTGCCACGTACGTGTAATCACCATCCTAGTCATCATGCCATGACTAAAAACAAATGAGGGGTCGACAGGTTGTCAGGAAACAAATTGATTCAGGATAAATGAAACCTATAAGATTAGGGGTAATCAATATTTCTTATCATGTTCTGTTCCCCATTAAACTCTTATTCCACTTCCATCATTGTTTCCTAGTCTCATTTTTATTCTTGGTGTTGTAATTTGACATATGAACCCTTGCCCTTCTCGATTCATGCATCAATTAACACACTTAACAATATCCTTCTAATTCAATGCTTACGGGACTAGGTATAGGGATGACCAAAAAAACTCGTTTAACCAGATACCCGTGAGGTCCCGCTCCAAATAGGACGAGAGTTACCCGTCTAACCTGGTAAATGGGGAGGGGACGGGAGGAAGGTCATTGTCCCGAAGCGGGTATGGGAAACATAGTATCCGCCCGTTACTTGTCCCGTTTAAAGTTAATTTCAAATTTAAGTTTTTTATCAAACAAAAATAATAAATTTATCATCATTTTTAAAGAGAACATAATTTTTTTTTAATAAATTGGTAAAAAGTAATAATATTTACTAACTAAAGACATAAAAAAGTTAAAAGCAAAAAATAAAATAAATAAAAAATAAATGGGACGATAAATGGGACAGGTCCCACCCCGAATCCGCCCATCCTGCTTTAATTGGGTATGAGAATGAGGTAAGGTAACAAAAATACTCGATGGGACGGGAGTGAGAATGACCAACTAGTCCCATACCCGGCCTGTTGTCATCTCTAATTGGCTAGTTCCACTTCCACATGTTTGACTCTGTGCTCAATCTATACACATCGTAGACCTTATGGTTCTTTGCCTTTTGTTTGGCCTTAAGCCCTTCTTGGTGTCTTCGAACTCTACCAATAATTGCTTCATTTGATTATCGGTCTCATACTCTCTATATATTTAATACGTTAAACTAGATAAACATTTAACGTGTTTTTCTTGTTTAGTTATGTCTAAACATATTTAATTTAGTACATCTAACATGTTATATATGTGTTGTGCGCGTGCTTCTATGAGACAATTATCTTGAATATATATGCACATATGATCTTACATAAAGATATTTTCGATTTGGTCCTTAAAAATGTCTGTTTTTTTTTTCTTTATTTCTTTCACTCGAATCTTGATTTTATTGTACTAGTAAAATCAATGGGCAAGAATGTTTATAATTAGAGGGCCCCTTTAAGATTTGCTTATTTAACAATAAAGCTATAATTATTTTGAAAATAAGTAACACTTTTGATTAAAAGTAATAATTAAAAAAGTTACCTTAGTACAAGATCTGGTTGTTTGATTTTTAAATTTCTCAACAGAAAAAAAGACATTCATTTTGTCACCTTAGCATTTCCACTTTTGAAACTTAAAACATTCAAAATGTTAAAGATGGTTAAGATGTTTTGGTTAAGCTTAAAAGTTACTTGAAACGAATTTATTTCAGCAATTTGTAGTTTGTTCNCCCCCCCCCCAAAAAAAAAAAAAGCTTATATTTTTAAGAGCTTCTAAGCCTAGCCAAACATATAAAAGATTTAGGTGGAAAGTTAAACTTTGTCGCATGAGTGGATCAAAAAATTATATTTTAAAATACTATTTAATTATTAAAGTATTTAAGTGATGGAATAAAGTATTTTTTTTAATTGTGAATTAGATGTATTTTATTACTTTACCACTTACAAATGATATTATCAGAGTTAAATTCTCATTGTGTCTACAATTTTCTCCTATAATTTATGAAGATATTGAACCTTAAAAAAGCGTGGGGTCTCCATTTTGTCTTTCGAATAAGCTTTATAAATTTCCACTGAGATTGATGAAGAATTAGATAAAAACCAAATTGAAGACGTTATTAATTAAGTAAATGAATATTAAATAGATATTTACTTTTAATTCTTAAATTACAAATAAGAGTTTACAAGGATCCAAGAGGACATGAGTGAGACTTGGAGGGGTTATAGCTATTAATTACAAGAGACATCTTATGAGTTTGTCCCATTTTTTGTCTTAAATGCTTATGGGATTAAAAGTCTATAAATGAGGTGATCAATAAGTCTCCAAATTCTCTACTTGAAAATGCTTAAAAAATCTTCTTAAATGAGTAGGAAAGAATTCTACATTGAAAGATGAGCAAACAAAGCACGATTATGCGACAAATGTAGGATTTGACATGACCAATTCAACGTTTGTGTTTATGCTAAAGAGTCATGGATCATCTCATAATGGTGATATCTGAACTCGAAGTTTGTAGTCTAATATTTATTCTAGTCAGTAAGAACGGATTAGTGTACAAAAAATCGTGATTAAATCCCACGTCGTTCAAAATAGAATACCTAGGAGTGCTTAAACCGAACTTTGAAAGACTGTTATTGACTTTTTAAGTGACATACTGTAGAATTAATGAACTTGTATTGGCTTTTACATAATCAATGAAAATCTTCTTCTAATTTGCATTTAAAGACTTATAAATTTTTATTGAACTTCATGTGACTTTCATAGATTTTCATGTTAGAAGGAAAATAATTGTATGCCTTTATGTTGTAAAGTAATTGTTAATGTATCACTATAACTCTGATTCTTACCTATAAATATAAAATTTTGGTTCTCAATAAAAAAAAAAGGTCTATATATTGATGCTTTTTACTTTCTTCTCTAATTTATAACACGTAATTAGCACGACATCCTGGTCAATTGAATAAAAATGAGCGAACATCTCAAAAGAAAATCATCAAATTCTAGTGACATCAATTTTCTATGTGATCTTTATTTTGGCCCTAAAGAAAAAGTTGTATTCTTCTGACTTCAAATAACTAAAGACAAATATGGTATACAATATAATTATATGTATATTGATTGAATCTTATTTATAATTATTTCATATTACTCTAGACGAATATTATGATAAAAAGTATTAATTATACATGGAAATATTCTAAAAGAATAATTTGATATGCATTGTGCTTTTGTATAATATTAAGTTGATAATACTGAAAAACATAAATATTTGCATATCGATATTAACAAAGAATATTGTATCGTTATTTTTAAGAAGCATAAATTTATACAAATTTGTATTCTAGAAGAATATTAAATTATTATTCTTGAAGAATGAATTTATAATTTTATTTTATTTTTGAAAAAAAACCAGAAGAAAAAAATATTTTATTTGCTCTTGAAGAGTGTAACATCATGATATCTAATTTTAAATTGTGTTTTTCCAGAAAAAGCAATATTTTACAATATGTCAATATTTTTGCATAATATTATGTTGGTTTTTTTGGTAAAATATAATCTATTTAAAATAATATTTTTGAAGAATATTGTGTTAATACTCTTGTAGAAGTATAAATTTTATATATCTTAATATTTTAGCAGAATATTGTGGCCCAGCCCATAGTTTTATATCAATATTTTGACAAATATTCGTGTTCTTAAATTTTTTTTTCCAGAAAAGTATAAATGTATTAATATCACTATTCCAGAAAAATATTGTGCTATTACTTTTAATATTGAAACAATTTATACAATTTATAAATATCAATATTCCAAAAGAATATTATTTTGTAGCTTTTAAAGAAACAAGAGTTTATATATGTCACTAGGGCTGAACAAAAGTCCCGAACCAAATCGGATCGAACTGAACCCGAATCGAATCGAGCGGTTTTTCATAAGTTAAATACCCGAACAGGTACCCGAATTGAGAACTGATGGGTTTGGGTCGGGTCAGGTCAGGTCTTGGGTCTAGACCAAAAACCGAATAAGAACCAAAACTAAATAATTTTTTAATTTTTTATTGAATTAATTGAATTATTTTATTTTTTCTCAATAAATTAACAACTTAATTAAATAAATCAGATCGTTTATAATTTTAATTTTAAAGCTCAAATCATTTTAAAGCTCGTTAATCCATTTTAAAGACAAGAAATAATGGAATTTGTGATTCATTTGCAATTTTTGTAAAGAATATGTATTTTCGTCATAATTATATCTTAATAATTGATATGACTACATGACTATTCGAATTTGCTCATTAAATTTAAAACATCAAACGAGATAAAATTCTAAAACAATTTCTCTCTCTTGAAATCCTAAGAAATTTCCATTTTCCACAGCCGCAGTGCAGCACTTCTAAATTAGGTACCCATTTATGCATTTATTTAAGAACTCTACAAATTTTATTTTTATAATTGTGTTCAAGCAGTTGATGATTAAATCAAATAGTTTTATATTTCATTTTCTTTATGCAGACAGACTGCTTGAAGTAAATAAATTATTAATATGGATTATCGACATTTTAATATTAATATTTACTTTATGGTATTTGTATGCATTTAATTAATGCTATTCAACAGCTGGTTATTATATATTTTTGAATTGTGCTATGTTAATTTGTAAAAGTTTTGAATGAAATGTCATTAGTTATATTCATGTGGTATTGCTGTAAATGTTAAAAAAATTAATTATGGTACGGAATGAAACCGAACTGAATGGAACTATTCTATAATTATATTTGGACCCGACGGTTCTATTTATTAAATACCCGAAAATTAGGGATGACAAAAAACCCACCCAGGCGTTGCCCCGCCCCGAATGGGGCGAAAAAAACCCACCCTGACGAGTTGGTGGGGTGAAGCGGGGAGAGGGTGCCCAGCCCCGAAGCGCCTCGTGAAGAATAAAAAAAATTAAAAATTAAGAAAAAATTAATTAACAATAAATTTTTGTAAAAAAATAAATTAAAAAAAATTAAACGGGGCAGGAAATGGGGGTAAGCTCGCGCCCCGAACCTGTCCCGCCCCAGTCTAAGATGGGGCGGGGTGAAAGAGTGGCAGGGCGGGGCGGGGTGGGGCTATGGTGCCCCGCCCCGAACCCGCCCCCATTGCCATCTCTACCGAAAATTTTAAAACTGAACATATTCGAATTGAACCGATCCACAATCAGCTCTCTATGTCACCAATCTGAAAGAAGATTGCAAGTTGCTCTTAAAAAGCATAATTTTTAAATCAACATTCTATAAAAATCTCTTTTTATTACTCCTAATAAAATATAAGTTATCTTGCATCAATTTTCTAAGAATATGATGTCATTATTTTTGAAGAATGTATGATTTTATACTTATTAATATTCTAAAATACTTTTTTGCTTTCGTTACAAACCACAATTTATATCATATCAATATCTAGCAAAATATTGTACTATTCCTAAAAGAACAACTTTATACACGTTAAATTTCTAGTATCTTTATATGTATAATGTTTTTCTTGAAAAAAAAATAAAAATTTATAATTCTATTAATATTCCAAAATAATATTACATTATAGGAGAGGGAAAAAAAAAACCTAAGCATATAATTATTCGAAGTATTTTATTGTTGCTCAAGCACAGGTTTTCACATAGTAATATTTTTTTGCACTTGCTTTTCTTGAATAAAGTATAATTTTATATTTTAATATTCTTGTAGAAAATATCTAACATGTTATAAAAAAAAATATTTTAATATTCTTGTAGAAAATATCTAACATGTTATAATTAAATAATCCCGATAGTAATACTTATGGGAATATTTTAATATTCTTCCAAAGAGCATAATTTTTAAGATCTAACATGTTATATATATATAAAAAAAAAAATATTATTCTTTTGCTCATGAAAAGTGTATCTACTAGATGATCATAAGTCTATTATTCATTCGCAATATGAAGCTTGTGAGATAATTGCTAGTCATGCATTTTGGATTAAAAAATGCACCCTCTATTTTTCAAAGAAAGATGAATTATTTATTTAATTCTTTTCCATTTGTTTGTGTATATATAGATGATATTTTAGTACATAGTAAAAATCAGAAAGAACTTATGAAACATCTAGAGATAATTTTAAATAAATTTATAGAAATGGTTTAATTATAAGTAAAAAGAAAATAGAAATAAATAAACAAAAAAAATTAAATTCTTAGTAATAATTTAGGAGAAGAAAAATCCAATTGCAATCGCTATAGTACAGACAATTTTGTAGTCTTCAGATAAAATTGAAGAAATTAAAAAAATGCAAGCTTTTTCAAGAATTTTGAATTATGCTAGACACTATTAAAGATTTAGGAATGAAAGTAGGACCATGTCAAATTATCTAGCAGGGGACAAAAATATTTTAATCAATCAAAAATAGATAGTTAGAAAGATAAAAAGAAGTTAAAAATTTACCACATTTAAAATTACCTTTAAATGATGCATATAAAATAATAGAAGCAGTTTGATGTGAATTAGGATGGGGATGAATTTTATATTCCAAACCAGTTAAATATAGTGATAGAAAGGAAGAAAAAATTTTGTGGATATGCTAGTGGAAAATATAAGCTAAAAGGAAGATATTTAACTAGTTTAGTTTATGAAATAATAGTTATTATACATAGTATAGAAAGCTTTAAGTTATTTTTAAATATTAAATTCACTATTAGAACAATTTGTGAAGCCATGGTAAAATTTATTAAAAAGACAAATTTTGATAAAATAAGACATAAAAGATGGTTAAAATCAGATAGCTATAAAATCAATATAGAATACAAAGACGGGAAAAATAATATTTTACCAGATAATTTAAGTAGACAAGTTATTAATTTTCTAATCAATTATTTTCATGGTACATATGGATCAGGGGATGGGAATGTCACTCTAAAAGTGACCCCACAACGATCAAATCTCTGATTCATAGGAAATAATTTAGAAAATTTTTCAAAAAGTGAGCATTATTTACTAGATAATCTCTGGATGACACGTGACTTTAAACAAAAATTAGATACTAATATGCTCTGGCTAATCGTGTTAGACAAATTCACAACCAAGTAGAAAGTATAAATTTTAATTTTTTTGCAGTAATCAATGGTAAAAAGTTTGGTATATATAATTATTGGCCAAAAGTATTACAAGTAAAAAGATTTCAAAACCCCCTTTTCTAAGGATCTTCCACACTAGATAAAGCTTTAAATTTATGTAGAGAAATAATAGGATTTAATTTTTATATATCTTAAAGGGTTAGACAGACTATGACTACGCAAACCTCCACTTCTCACCCATCATCTTCATCTTTCATACAACTTTGTAATAGTTGTGAAACTATGATCAAAGTTGTTAGAGATCGAATTGTAGAAAGCATTCATTAGAAGAAGGATTACAAATTCTTAAAGATGAAATCTCTTCATTCCAAAAGACCATCAGAGATATCAAAATGAAATTCTTCAATTACAAAACAATTTTGAAAGACTTAGTTTTAAAAATATTGCTGAAAGACCCATATCCAGTATGTTCGAAATTCTATAAAGAAATCAGGAGATAATTGTTTTTTCTCAAATTCTAAGCCACTACCACAATGAGAATAGATATTTTCTTAAACATGGCCCCAAATACAAATCATCCATTAAAAATTCAGCTTTTCTTAAATACAATTATCCTACTATTTTCTTTGATTATACAATCTTTGAAGAAGAAGACTTTTTTTTATCTAATCTTACGATTTGGCATGGTAGACACTACATATGTTCTAAACAGATATTTCAAATTCTTTTCACCTAAGCTTAAACAAACTCTTGATCACTTAAAAGATCATCATTTAATGATCCAATTCATTTCCAGACCACCTCTTGTAAATAATAATATAATAATATCAGTTTATCATTATATTATAATATATGAGAGAGCCAAAAGATTTATATTTTCTTCAAAGACAAATATCAAAATAAAAATTAGATTGATTGATTACGAAAGACGGATCTCAGAGACAACAACAATGTTAGAAAATCAAATTATTTTCTCTTGCAATTTTTATTATATATATATAACCAATTTCTCGATTTTCTAAACAAATATTAATAAATTCGTTAAAACTTTTTAATGAACAACAAAACAGAGCAGACGAAGTGTACATGTCATAAAATATAAAGACTTGAAACAAACAATAATTTTGTAATGGCCTTAGAGTACTTTACCGTTCAGTAAATTATTTTTTTCATTTTTTTATTTAACTCCCTATTGGTTTTTTTCTTGACCTTATAAGAATGGCTTAAGACTATAATCAAAATTTTTTTATCATGTTTAAAAAGGTTAAAAAAACCTCCCTTAGTCGGGATTAAACATGACCAACTTAATTCAGAGGATTACTTTATCTTTTGGTCATGAAATCCAAAATAAAGAGACTGAGAGTGTCGGGAATATGTTTTGAAACACTATTTTAGTATTTCCCAATAAATTAATTGCTTAGCCCCCATTTGAGCCATATTATTTTTCTCATTCTCATTATTCTACTTATTTTCAATCACAATTTTTCAATAAAATAATATTTTATATCATATCAATAACTTTTCCTTCTTTTTCAACCACATATTCCTATCACATCAACAGTAAAATTGCATTCTTACTCCCAAAATGTACACCAAACAGGAGCATAATTGGAGTTTCCTCTTTTAGGCCTTACCCAAAAATTAAATAAAATAAAAGTATGAAAAACTTACTTTAATTAGAGTCTTTGAGCTTACAACGATTGCAAAAGAGATTTTTTTAGTACAAGTGTTAGTGTGTTTTTGTGTTTTTTCAGTGTATTCTTATGTGAAAAGTTTTTGACTTTTATAGAGAAGTAGATGTTGGTACATCACCTCAACTTCTAACAAAAAAGTAAACAATACTGCATATCTTTACAGGTGTATGATTTATAATTAAAGTTATGAATATTAACTTTATTGTTGTATGGACATAATAAAGTTCATTTGTCTTTACGCTCTTATGCCTTTTTGTGCTAATAAAGTAATTATTTGATTATTTTCTAATTTATAATTTGTAGTACTATTTTCACCTCTTCCTATGAATCTTGTACAAATTAACAACTTATCTTCATCTCTTCTCAATTGATACCCTTTGCATTTTATTCCCATTTTAATGTCTTTATAAAAGCTTTTTGTCTTAATTAAATAATCTGGGGTAAAGTGTACTATTCACACATTTATTATTCATGTCCAATTCTATGCTTCCTATTAGTCCTTATTATATGAACATACTAATACTTTGGCTCTTAGATTTTCTCTATGAAGTCCAAAAACTCCTACTATTAGTCTATTATTAATTCTAAATGATTTTGTTGAAGATTTTTATTAACAGTTTTTTAATAAGATTCTTTTTCTATTAAATCTAGGGATATAAATTGATATTAATGTGTACAAGAAACATGTCTTTCACTATAATGTTGATATATCAAAAATTTACTAAATATATTTCCCTTTTTATATATGTCTAAAGTTTTTACTAATTTTAATTTATTTTGTCTAAAAGATTCTATCTATTTCGGATTCCATTTTTCTACTTAACGTTCTTAGTAAAGGATTATCTACCGGTATACTGCTACTAGCTATGATTTGCTTTCCTTGATCCATTATGTGTAAATCCATTTAATCTCTTGGAACTTACTAGATTATTTGACTTTTCCTAAATCTAATTTTTCTAGCTTATTTATTAAATTATCTAAATCTTGTCTAGTAGTATCTATTGACTTTTCTTTTTCTAATGTTTTAATTCTACTTTCTAATTTTTCTAAGTTGAATATCTATTTCACCTATATTATATAATTTCCTTTTTAATATTTCACTATTTTTGTTTTTAATATATTCTAAATTATTTTCTAAATTTTTTATATTTTTATTTATACTTTCTAATAAAGTTTCTATCTTTTTATTTGAATTTAGCGATGGTAACGGGGCGGGGCACCCTCGCCCCGCCAATCCCCCGTCCCGCCCTGGGGCGGGGCGGGAACCGGGTGGGATAGGGCGGAACTTTGCCCCGTTTCTTGCCCCATTTGTATTTTTTTTTTAAAATAAGAAATTTCCAATTAAATACAAATTCAAAATTTTATAATCCAAAACAAACAATACTTAAAATAACTACATCAATATTCAAACCAAACAATGTTCAAATTTTTTTTTTTTT
>CAIGRO010013395.1:0-10515 GCA_903798355.1 Fraxinus baroniana
GGGACTTCTTTTGCTCCCAACATGTAGTGATGCCATTGTCTCTAGGGCCCCTGGAGCACAAAGCTTTGTCATATGAGTTCAGGTACTTCAGAAAACAGTAAAACTGATGCAAAAACCACTGCTAGTCATTTAATCCTGAGAAAGGATACTTCTGGTGGATCAGATTCTTGAAACATTACTCAATCAAGCCTGGCAACGGCAAAAAAGAGACGGGTTCACGCACAGGTCAGTACACTTTCAGCATTACTGCCATTAGACCATCATGTTAATGTTTGATCATTTTGGGAATGACAGATCATAGTTTAAGTAATAAATAAGGAGAGTCGATATTTTTTATCAACAGAGGCAACTATAAGTGGTAATTGCCCAAATGCGAGTTAAGAATACATTATAATCCCTGCAAAGTATTTGGGCTTATTTTTATTTGGAAGTTGACAAACTTCGATTACGTATTCTGTCTTTCAGGCATGCAATTTTTCAGCTCCTATGTAGTGCTTTGAATACATCAGCCCAATCGTCGTAGTTGCTAAGTACATATATTAACGGCACCGCTGAAACTATCGATTTGGTTTGTCTCTGTGTTAAAACTAATTTTTTATTGTTGAATTATTCACCATAATTTATTAATGTTCTACGAGATTGTTATTGGCAAAAGCGAAGGTAATGGGTGTCACAGGAGCAGCAACAATGGGATTCACCTGGTTTGAATAGGGAAAGTTGCAGTGCAGGTCTTGAGGATTTTCAGTCTGTTCTATCTACCTTTATGCGATACAGGTAAGTTATTTCTTCTCCCCAAGAGATTTTACGATCTCTTGTTTAAAGACAACTCACAGGGTAAATTTGTTTGGCTGGTCAATTAATCGGTTACGGGTTGTTAGGGAACTAAGGCATGGAGATATTTTTCACTCAGCTAATATTGTATCAAGGTATGTTGAGTTTTCTGAATGTTGCGCAGACTTTTCTCAAGTTCTACCATTCAAAAGAGAGCAGAAGTTTGCACCAGACCTTTCAGCACAGCTTAGGTATAGTAAGCCAATCATTTGAAGAGCATTAAGGATGAGTGGATGACTAGAAGTAGTATATGGTTAATTTTGGAACTGTTATTTACCTTTTTAGACAAGTGCTGACGATGGAGGCGATTAAATCACTTGTTTAAGGCCTGTATGGAAGTCCTAATGTAGCTAAGATTTTCTTGTTTCATTGGCGACTCCCTGGAACAGTGGTGCTGGCTTATCTACAAAACAATTTACTTGTCTTCTTTTCACCAATCAGTTCTAATCTTAAATAGTTGGGAGACTAATACTATTTAGGTTTTGGAATGTACATATGTTCATCTGATAATAGTGGTAGTCTGGGTGTATGATAGCCACCATCTGAAAATCAGGAAAACCTGACCATTCATACCTCTGGAGAGTCTTGAAACCTTGAGGTCTTTCGTTATATCATTTTTTTGAATCAAATAATGTAATCACTTTCAAATTGTTTCTTTTCAGATCTCTCTGTCTTGTGGAAGGTTTACCCATATTGTGCCTCAAAATTTCTTTTAACGGCTGCAATATAGAATTTGACAGAGATGATGAATTATTTGCTACTGCTGGAAGATCAAGGCGTATCAAGGTTTTTGAATTTTCATCGGTTGGTATTTGGAAATGTTCCAAAACTTATTGTGACGCGGTGTAGTTTTGGTTTTTTGGAATGGACCTGTTTATACATCATTTGCCATTTTTATACTGTAGGATGGGACATTTGTTTATAATATAGGCATAGTTGCTTCAACTTTCATCTAGAATGTGTTTAAACTATACGAAACATAGATACCAGATTTTATTTTTTACAATAAAATTTGTTTTTATAAATTGCAATTTCTATGGAGATGAAATTCTCCAGTGAGGTTTCACTTAACTTTTCAGGGGCTCATTTTCTTGGCAAGACACTGTAATATGAATGTGATCTTCTTAAGATCACTTTTTCATTTTCAAAAAACAAAAAAGGTTATATGATGATTGATCCAGGTGGTTAATGAACCAGACAATGCGCAATGTCCTGTTGTGGAAATGTCCACACGATCCAAAGTCAGCTGTTTTAGTTGGAACAAGTAAAAATCATATAGCGAGTAGTGACTACGAGGGTGTAGTAACTATTTGGGATGTGACTACATGTCAGGTATTATCTAAGCCCAAGAACTTGTCTGCCTGTTCTCCCTTGGTCCTCACTCTTGAACTACATATTTATTTGTATCCATTCAGAGTGAGATGGAGCATGAGGAGCAATGAAAAAGGAGCTTGGAGTGTTGATTTTTCACATACGGAGCCTTCAATGCTTGTATCTGGCAGTGATGATTGCAAGGTGCTTGAATTTTTACTGTATTATTCTCGAGGTACTTCTTTTGTATTGTGAAAATATTATCATCAGTACTACGACAGTCTCTCCCCTATTCTCGGGAGCAGTTTACATTTCTTGACATCTTGTGTTTCAAAATCAACAACGATTGTACATTTTGATTGGAAAATTTGAACGTAGGCAATAGGATCTCAGTGTAGTGCATATTCATCTAAGCTTATAATTCTTTATAAGCAGTGGATGCCAAAGAATGTGTTGTTAAAAAGTATGTAAAAGTCGTGGATCCTACAGAATGTATGAATAAATATAGAGTCCCACCAACTTATAAGCAATTGTTATAATTATAAACAGGGGCATGATATATCCAGAACATGTTTGTTTCCGATAATGTACGGATAAATATAGAGTTTGACCAACTTATAAGAAATTGTTATAAACAGAGGCGTGATATGTCCGAAACATGTTTGTTTTGAGACTCAAGTGAGGAAAATTTACTTTAAAATGGAACTCATCTCGTGGTGTAATTATCTTGATAAATTAAGGTATGCCTAATATCAAATGTTCAACAGGTCAAAGTTCGGTGTACAGAACAAGAAGCAAGTGTTCTCAATATTGACGTGAAAGCTAATAGATGTTCCGTCCAATATAATCCTGGACTAGTATCCACGTGGCAGTAAGTTCATCTTTTATTTTATTTCGGGAATTTTATTTATTTATTTTGTCCTATGAGCATAGCAAAAATAACTCAGAACATACTAGCAAGATAAATTCTACACAAAAGGTCTAATGCTCGTGTATCTTATAGGTTGGTTCTGCAGATCATAACATTCATTGTTTTGACTTGAGAAATATTAGCAAGCCGTTGCTTATCTTCAGTGGGCATAGAAAAGCTGTTTCTTATGTAAAACTTTTATCCAATAACGAGCTCGCTTCTGCATCTACTGACAGTACATTGCGCCGCTGGGATGTCAAGGAAAATGTGCCGGTAAGTGATGATTCTTCGAATGTTATAATTTTTTAATGCTGTTCGTATTTTACTAGCGTATATTTTTTCTTCAGGAAGTATAGGAACTGAAGCACATGAAAGTTCAATCATCTTTTCCCTTGATCCAGTTTGAGACTCTCAAAAATTTTGAGCTGGTAATCAAATAAGAAATAGGAAGTTAAAGGAACTGACAGAAAGCTTAGTAAATGCCTCTGCTGATTAGTTTTCAATTGAAAAAACATAGTTGCTGGCTGTTTAACCTTTCATGCTAATTATGGTTTCCTGAGTTCCTCTGTAGTACGAACACTTCAATTAGGGTAATGTGTCCGTGTTGAACACGAGTCGATACCGATACTTCTCAGACACTCTACCGTAATCATTTTTCTTTTTATATTAGAAATATTTTATATTGTTAATTTAAAATTATTTGTAAGTAACAAATAGGAACTCATGTTTAAAAGATTTCAACAAGAAAAATTAATAACAAGTATAAAACTAAATTTATACTATATAAATGAAGAATATTTAAGAATTTAATCAACGTGTCGATAACGTGTCATGTATATACCTTTTTTAAAAATCGCATATCACCGCATCCGACATATATTATGTCGGACACATGTGTTCGTGTCTATGAGCTGAGTTCCAATCATGACTGGGATCGTCTTTTTTCTTTGGCTATAAGTAAGATTTGATTCGTTAAATCACTCTTCGAGAATGTTAAAGTTGATTTGATACTTGTGAATTTCTCCTTGAGCTACGCACATTTAGGACATGCGAATGAGAAGAATTTTGTCTGTCTTAACAGTAAATAGTGACTACATAGCCTGTGGCAGCAAAACAAATGAAGTGTTTGTCTATCACATGATACGTTGATGTTAGATTGAAATGTCATTCTTACTTGAAACTAGATCATCTCTTGGTGTGTGATTTTTAATCCGAATTCAGGTTTTTGTGCAGGCTATTTCAAAACCAGCAACTTGTTATAGATTTAGGGCGTGTTCGGTATAACTCAAAATTCAATTAAAATTAAAAATATGTTTGTTATTGGGTCTCATTCGTCCAGGAGCGGAGTCAGCTCGTTGAAGTTCGGGGATCCTAGAGTTGAAGGGTGGGGGCCCATGGCTACCCCCGAATTTTTTTTTGAAACATTATTTGTTAAAATAAGGGAAGTTGGTACTTTGTGATGGAAAAATAAAATAAAGGAACATAAATTAATGTACATTATTAACAAAAAAATGAAGAAAGCAAAATCATACCTTATTACAAGCGTTCCCTTCGAGTTATCATACTTTGATAACATTGTATAACTACATCATCATCAATCCTATCGAATACATCATTCTTAATATACACAAGCAATCTATCATTTATTCGATTTCGTAATTGATTCCTGACATAATTCATTACAGAACCCTATCTACCGTAGCAGTAGCAATTAGAAGAATTAATACCAATGTCAAAAGCTTGTATATTAACGAGTATATTTCATTTTTTTTTTGTCACAACCAACTTTTGTAGTTGGATTGGTAGGATTTAAGTTTTTTATTCATTTGAGGACAAAATGGTAAATACAAAAAATAAAATTTTAAAATTAAAAAAAATTGTCAAAAAATTGGGGGGGTCCGGGTCCCCCCCAAGACCCCCCTGCCTCCGCCCCTGTACTCGTCTAATCGTCTAATAAAAGTAAAAAATAACGATTAATTTTTCAATTTTAATTTATATAAACACCCTCTTAGTTATGATATCGATGAGGCTGATGGAGACGCTGGCTCTTACTTCATTAGTTCCCTCTGTTGGAAAAGTGATAACCTGACTATGTTAACAGCTAACACTTCATCAATAAAAACTTGCACTAATATTCAGGTTATTGAGTAGCCATTCCTTGTCAATTTGTTTATATATTTGCGTTTTGTATGTCAAATTCTCCAAAATGTAAATTAATTGTTTTTGGAATTTCAAGAGTTGCTGATTTGAAACCAGATGGATTAAACACGGCTTTCATTTTGGGAAAAATTTATATTTTAGGTGTATGGTTTACACCAATTCAAAAGTAAAGTAAATAGTTTAACAATTCAAAACTCAGGCATTATGTAATTAATTAAAAATATTTATTAATTAGGTCACAATTATAAAATTAATTGTCACATATATGTACATAATTATAGGTCACAATTTATTTATTGGTTACATATTATCAAATTAATTAGTCACAAATGATTTTGAGGTCACAAATTCAAAAAAATTATAGATTAGAGTTAATTTCATTGATCACATATTTTCAAATTTATTAATTATAGATTATATTTCAGTCATATATTGTCACAATTAAATACTTGATGACAGATAACCAAATATTTGATCACAAACCACTGTCACTACCACTTTTGACCACCATCACCCTGCTACCGCTGCCGCCATCACCATCACGGCCACCAACATCACCACCAACAAACCCACTACCACCGCATCCAACCACCGACCATAACCAACACCATTACTGTAATGCTTCACTCCATACCCACACTTTCGGTCCAAGACCACGATCCCCTGTACGTGTCTCAATTAGATCCAATGAAAGTACCTGAACCCTCCATCCAACCGACTTAAAATCGCCTTCAAAAGTCGCACTCGATGGTCGCGAATTGCGGCACAGCCTTGAACGGTAGCAGCGTCGTGACGCTGCTGTCTGGCGGAGAGAGGAGATAGGGGTAGGGGAAGGAGGGAATGTCGGGCGGAGAGAGAGAGAGAGAGAGAGAGAGAGAGAGAGAGATATATATATATATATATATATTAGGGTTAATGTTTTAATATATTACATGATTTTTGAATAATGAAATTTAGTCCTTGATTTTTGAATTTTATACTTCAAACACCTGAATTATTGAAATTTCCCTTTCATTTTTCAATGCCCGTTATGTCATGTTCCCTTTTAGGCCCATGACAAAGCTGTGACCCTCCCTTTGTTCTTCCTCATTCATTGTGCTTCATCCTTGTTTGGTCCCAATTTTTTAAAATTCATTTTTTTCTGCAAACTTATTTTTAATTACACATTTCATGGGACTCACAATTTTTATTCGCTTTTCAATCACGTATTTCTTTTGACTTTTATGAAAAAAAAAACTAGAATCCGATTTTTATTCAACCTAAAAAGGGCTTTCAAATATGTCTTCCAATCAAACAGTTCCTTATTATATTTGTGATTTTGGATCGTTTAAAAAATTAGTGATTATGTTTGTCATATCATAAAAATCGTTAATTTTCAAATAGAAAAAAATGGAGGGATGGGAAAAAAATAATCAAAGTCAAGATATTTTGACTATTCATAAAAAATCTAAAATTTAGTTGTAGTTAAGCCCTTGTTTGGTACACGTTTCATTCTCATTCTTCTACTAATTTTTAACCATTCATTATTCAATAAAATAATATTTTTCATCACATCAATAATTTTTTTTTCTTTTTCAACTACACATTCTCCATTAATCTACTATTTCAAAATACATTCTTTTAAAATAATATGGCTCAAACACACACTTAAAAGTACATCTATTTATTGTATTGATATTAATTGAACATATCATAGATTATTTAAATAAATTTATTCAAACAAGATATTGCTCAAGTTTAAAGCACATTTAACATGAGACATATTAATATATTTATTAATGATAAATTTAATTTATATTTACTTAATATAAAATGAGCACGATAATTACACCTACAAACAACCATGCTACACAATCACGATTGTGAAGGTCAGCTGGCTACCTGACATTATCAGAGCATACGTGGTTCTGGTAAAAAGGTTTAACTCTTGCACTACATCGTATTTGACAACTCGGTGTATATTTCACGACCAATAAAGAAATCGTAAATGTCTACTTGTAAGGGGTCTTAGAATTGGAGTGTCAAATCCGGTGTTTACTTAACAAAGTCCCAAAACGAATAGATATGCCATTGGGTAAATATTTTGCCCATATTTGTCCCACATTATTTTTTTCATTCTCATTCTTCTACTCATTTTCAACAACACATTCTTTAATAAAATAATATTTTCCATCACATCAATAACTTTTCCTTCTTTTTCAACCACATATTCCTTATCACATCAACCAAAAAAATGCATTCTCTTGAAAATAATGTGCACCAAACGATTGATTCTAATATATTATATTATACAGATTAGATTTGATTTGATATTTGATAAAGTTCTTGATTAGGCCCTTGTTTGGTACACATTAAAATTTTCATTCTCATTCTTCTACTCATTTTCAACAACACATTCTTTAATAAAATAATATTTTTCATCATATCAATAACTTTTTCTTCTTTTTTAACCACATATTTCTCATCATGATATCAAAAGAATACATTTTCTCATTTTAATGTGCACCAAACACGCTCTTTATGGGAACCCTTACAGGGGCTCACAGTGAGGGGCTCCACTGAAAAGGGGGCTTAAAAAAAAAAAAAGATAAAAAAATGGTGGGATTCACTCTTTCTTTATATCTTGGCACTTTTTGCACCCCCTTTTCTTTTGGTAACTGGATCTTCCAAGATACCCAGAATCAAACCATTCCAATCCATTACTGCTTCAACAATTTAATGCATATATATCAACCTTCCTCTATATATCTCTATTAAATCTCTACATGATCATGCAATTTTTGCGCGACGTTAATGAGCATGTGTAGTTGTCAGCGACCAATTTGCCACGCGACGATCGGAAACGCCATTGAGGATGCGTCGCCGGAAAACGGTACTGCATTCGATGTAGAATCGGAAGAACTTCTCTTCGTTCCGCCGTTGAATTTCGCGATGGTTGATTACGGAGTTTTTCGATCCGGCTTCCCCGACTCGCCTAATTTCCCGTTTTTGAAAACCCTAGGCCTTCGTTCGATCATGTAAGATTATTTCTATCATCTGTTTATTGTTTTGTTTAATTTCTGGTAAAAAAAAACTGAAATTGATGCTCTGGTGTTATTGCAGATACCTGTGCCCGGAGCCCTATCCTGAAGCAAATATGAAATTCCTCAATGCAAACGGCATTAGGCTTTTTCAGTTCGGCATAGAAGGATCCAAGGTCCCATTTTATTCCGTACATAATTTTGCATGTGTGTGAAACAAGTTGATTTGCTATGACCAAGTTTTTCCCTTCGATTTATAGTATGATTTTGATTTTTTGAATTGTGAGAATAAATAGACTAAAATGGCCCCAGTCGTGAAATTCTGTAGGTATATCACTTTAAAAATAAGATGGTAGTTCTAGGATAATTGGAAAAAGAGGAGGAAAAACTGATTTGTCTATTGGGAGCTTGATTCAAGTGCCTTACGTTTTATTGTCATTAGGCATCTCATCTTTATCATTCTTTTACTTTCTTCATCAGTCATATAGAGTCACCAATGCCCTCAGATGGTTGACTGTCGTCTGTCGTTCCTTTCTGATGAAACAATCTTAGGTTAGGTAAGTCAAATCTCTATTGCTACAAATTGCTTGCTGCTTAAGGTCACCAGATCCGAACTAGATTATTGTTTTAGGTGGTTCTTTAGAATTTGTTTGCTGGTCACTTGGGCGTTATTTGTAAGATTCCAATCCACTTTGTTCCTTAGTCAACAAGTTTAGACTTAGGCAGAACTTGCACATAAAAATAGAGGATCTGTGTTGTAGTGAATTGTCTTAATCAATAATAACATTCAGATTTCATGGAGTTATATCTCAATTCTTGAAAATTTTATTATTTCTCCAAGGTTTCCAACGGTTCTTCTTAGATGCTAAATATTTCATGAACTGAAGCAAGTTTCCTCTACTGCTTTTGTACATTTAACTATAATTGATTAGTGGTTTTGAGGAAAAACAGCTATGTATATATACTACTAAATGTTCTTCACTACCAGTAAAACTATGGATTCTTCCATTCCCCCATGTGAAATAGTTCTAATAAGAAAATTACATGACCACAAAGCTTTTGAGTATTTTTCCTGTTCTTCTCAAGTTGGTGGAAAGTTTCGTGAATCATTGTTTGATAATCAATTCTTTTTGGTCGAATTGCGTATTTGGTCCCTTTCAAAAATGTTGCAGATCTACCCCAACCCTTAAAAATGGCACTAGACATCCCGAGGAAATAGGCACGGTTCGTCCCTGTTGATAGAATCTGTCCAATTTGGCCATTAAAGTCGAGTGAAAGGACATATTTTCCGTCCTCTTTAAAAAAAAAAAAAAAAAAAAAACTAACACTGGCAAAACAATAAATAACAAATAGATCCCCAAATTTTGACAAATAAAAAAGAAGACTCAATCCCAAAACCATTTATCTTCTTCACATCACTTTACCCCACCACCCACCTACCAAAACACAATCACCGACCACCACTGGTGACTCCATCTCCATCCAACACCACCAGTATCACCTCAAATCCCAAGCCCAAAAACCTATCTTTTCACTATGAAAATTAGAGTGTAACAAATGGGTGGAAATGGCAAGAAGGTAGCAAAAAGAAAATAGCTCCCACCCAAAATTTATAGACCTGTGACTCAAGCTTCTCTTTAGTGTTAAACATAGCACCCGCCAAGAATCTTGTGGATGCTGGGAAAAATGTAATGAAGACTTTGAAAGCATAACAACAGGCTCTAGGTTTTAGAGAATTGGCTTAGAAATTGAAGAAAACAATAAAAGAAGTGCAGAAGTAGGATTGATTGTGGTACTTTTTGCTTTAAATTTTGCACCTTTAAGCATTTATGAGTTAAAAAAATTTCATTCTGCTTGAGCAAAAGCCTTCTATGTACTACAAAATGTTGTGAGCTATGAACGCAATAAAATTTCCGCATTAAACAAATTCTTGGACGCTTGAGAGTTGTATACGAGTATTGTTGCTGGATTTGAAGAAGGGACCGTGACTTGCACTTCAATGACGATGAAAACGAGGATGATAAAGAGTTAGATAATTTTGAAGTGAAATTGAGTAGATGGGTTTGTGGATCTTTTGTGAATTTTTAGTGGGGTTTATTGGTGAAAGGAAGGGCGGTGAGTTGAGGGCTGCTATATATGTATGGCACGAATCCAGGAAGATGAAAAATAGAAGTAGGGTGGGGTGGGGACGGTTGTGCTACATGTAAATCACCACTTAGAGATTAATGTACATACACATGATGTTGTGAGATATAATTGGGTCAAAATTTCTTCAACCCAAAA
>CAIGRO010013417.1:0-10472 GCA_903798355.1 Fraxinus baroniana
AAAAAAAATAGGAATTGATACAGGATTTTGAATTTCATTCACATGTGATTAAAATATTCCTAGGTGCAGTACAACACGGGGAAGGAATTGTTCGATTATTTAGAAGTGATCGAATATGCTTGGTACTAGAATATACCTGATTTAAGTATTAAATTTCACGTACTGGGGATTTAAAAGAGAAAATAATTTTCGCTTACTCGTTAAGTTTACCGAATAATATATTAACATATGTACATAGACAGGAGCGGAGAAGGGGCAGCTCATTTAATTTTTCATGGGTAACAAAAAAAAATTATGGAAAATTTTCTTTCTATATATTAGTCCAGTGCAAAATAAAAAAATAAAAAAAAAATAATAATAATAATAAATTCCTCTTGGCTCTGCCCTGTATATATATGCATAACAAATATTTTTTTAACTATTTTAATTTTTAGACAAGATATTTATTCTAGAATTGTGCTTGTAGATTTAAAGTAATTAAGAGGAAAGAATTGTTTGCCAGCGTCTCCAAGAGACTCTCTATTTTTAAAGAGAATATTCTATCATTTGGAGAGTATCTTTAAATTTAGAGAGTTAAAATTTTGAAGTATTCCAACGAACTCTTTATATTTAACACTTAATTTTACCACTCCCAAGAAATGTTTATTATTTTTCTTCATATTTTATTTTAACTAGCTTTTCTTTAAATTATTTTATTATTTTCCTACATTGAAAATTGAAACTTTTTTAATGCATTTAATTATAGAAAGTGAGTTNATATTTAATACTTAATTTTACTACTCCCAAGAAATATTTATTATTTTTCTTTATATTTTATTTTAACTAGCTTTTCTTTAGATTATTTTATTGTTTTCCTACATTGAAAATTGAAACTTTTTTAATGCATTTAATTATAGAAAGTGAGTTTAGCTCTTCAAATTTGGAGAGCCAAACTCACTCTCTAAATTAAAATGTTAATTTAAAAAGTCTCTTAGAGCATGATTTTAGATATTGACTTTTTAAAATAGAGAGCATATCATGTTTAAAGAGTCTCTTGGAGATACTAAAGATCAATTATAAGCTAAATGTATAATATAAATAAGGGATTACTTATATACAAGGAATTACAGAAAGTTTTACAAATAGATGAGGTGTCAAAAGATATGGAGATTTTTTTATTTTTTTATTTTTGAAATTTTTTTGATCAAATCAAATCTCACCACATCATATTATGTGTATATACATAGTATGATTTACATATAACACAATCAAAATTATTTTTACAAATTTAAATTTACATGTAATATTATTATTGAAGAATATGCAATTAAAAATGAATTTAAAGAGTTAAATATGTAATTATTTTTTTATTGCAACGTTTTCAAAGCATGAGATCCTATAGAATGCAGTTGTCTAAGATCACAGTTAAAGAGTAGGTTGTATGCGTATTTCTTTAGTACTTTTAGTTGTATTGAACTACGTTTTCATATATATTTAATTTTTACGTTTTAGTGCGTTTATATATATTTACATATATATTTAATAATTTTTAATATTATATAATTAAATATTAATAAACGACCTCGCTCTTACAATCGCTGATGGTTGATGTTGACTAGTCAACGTCCGTCCGAGTTGAGCTTAGATCTTGGATCCGCCACTTGCGTAAGCAAGTTTCATGGTTTAAATAAAATTTCTTTTGAATGTATTTTGGGAATATGGAATACACATACCTCAGGATGTCTATTCGAGAACTTCCACACAATAATGCAATTTATCTTGTAGTTTTGTAATAGCTCTTGCAACCTTGAAGGCCTATTTTCGATTTAAACTGATTTCTTGAGTGCAACATAGACGTGAAAATCCTTGTAGTGTTCTTATATTTGGAGTTGGGAATTTGAAGACCGATAGATGAATTAGTTGTTGTAAGCTGAAGCAGAGAAGGTGTAGGAGAAGTTGCAAACTGTAACGTATTTGTCAATTTTGTACCAACAATTATAAGAAGGATTATATTTTTTTTGCAGTTTCAATTGCTTATGTGAGCTCCACGAAGGAATTTTTTTTGTACAAAAATCCAGGCAGTCAATAGTGCTTTTGTAAGCTTAATGAAAAGATTTTTTTGTATGAAAATCCTGCTAGTCGGCAGGGAATTAACGTAGCGAATTTGGATTTGATGTTGTGGGCAAGTGTAGAAGAAGTTGTCGTTTGCCTTTTGGCATCCTTCAAGATCAAAGAAGGGATGTAATATCAACAATTGTGGGTATATGTACAGTAGACGATGACTTGTCCAAGAAGAAATTAGATATTTAGAGGCATCATGATAGAATTGGAAAAAAAAAAGGTAGAGGCCACGTGGTGCACGGACATTGCAAATACGATATCTTATGTGCAAAACCAGTAGGCGTTGATATGGTGAGTGTAAATATGGTATGTACAACAATTACGATAGTTTAGTGCAAAATCGGTAAGCGCGAATACGGTGAGATCAATTACGATAAGTGTAAAAATGATTTATGGTGCAAATACGGTATCTTAATTTCAAAATCGATCAGAGCAAATACGGTGAGTGCAAATACAATGACAAAAAAATGAAAAAGTTGGATATTTAACACTTAATTATATGATATTTATTAACAAAAATCTAAACTATTTAATAATATTCTTCAACTGAATGATGAGATTTTTTCTATTAAATGATCATATATCTTGTACATAACCTCATGCTTGAAGATTATTATCTTACATAATAGTGAGTGCAGATAAGTTTGGTCAAAAGCAGTATTTACTACAATTATGGTAGTTTAGTACAAAATTGGTGAGCTTAAATACGGTAAGTGTAAAATTTAATTTTTATCATAAAAATAAAATATTTAAAAAGAATTATAAATTTTAAAAAATATTCTAATATGGATTTTTGGGTTATTTTGATATTTTATTAAGGTGGAACCATTGAAAACTATCAAAAATTTGAAAAAAATAATAAAAATCGGACGTCACGGAGACATGCACCTTGTCTCCGTGACATCCGGAGAGTCAAAGACATGGTGTCTAGGTTTATCACGGAGAATAGGAGTCACGTCTCCATGTGTCACGGAGACATGGTTCCACATGGTGTCTTCGTGGTGTGAGGAGACACTCTCTGCGTACCACAGAGGTTTTTCTTTTTTTCTTTTCTTTTCTTTTTTCCCCGATTTATTTAATTTCTTTTACATGAAAATCAAAAAATGACATTACATACATACATGAAAATCAGAATTCTTTTCAGGGACGTTGCCCCGAACCCTCAAGAAGGGGAGCTGTCCCCTCGACCCCCACGACCTCTACCCTTTTTTTTTTTCAATTCTACCATATTGCCTTTGAATATCTGATTTTTTCTTGGGCTTACCATGTCTCCATTGTGCACAAGGAATATTTTTTTTTTTTACAAAGACGGTAATTATTAATGTTAGAGTATTATTCTTTTTGCTCATATTTTATGTTGGGAGATATTTTGATATTTTATTAAGGTGGAACCAACGGAAAACGTCGAGAAAGAAAATTTCTCCATAGTGCGTGGAGTGCCATGTCCCCATGGTGCACGGAGAATTTTTTTTTTTACATACACTAATCACTCAAGATGGTAATCATTAATGCTAAAGAGTTTTATTCTTTTTACTCATATTTGATATAACTCGTTTCATCAATCGAATATATGTCACATGGAAATTGGGTCAACAATTGTAGTTGCTTTCTTTTTAATCTTTCTTCAGTCAACAATTGTAGGTAAGAAGAAGTTCATAGTACCCTTTTGTTTTGAAGAGATGTGCGTAGATGAGTAATGGATGGAGTATGGGTAAAATGGACAAGAAAAATGCTTCACAAATGAACAGTAATGGGTTGGTTCCCTTTTTTAAGAGAGTAAGGATATTTGATACAACTCGTTTCATCAATCGAATATAGGTCACATGGAAATTGGGTCAAAAATTGTGGTTGCTTTCTTTTTAATCTTTCTCCTGTCAACAATTGTATGTGCTTCCCTTTGTCTTTCCCTAGTCAACAGTTGTGGGTAAGAAGTCTATAGTACCCTTTTGTTTTGAAGAGATATGCGTAGATGGGTAATGGATGGATTATGAATAAAATGGGCAAGAAAAATGATTCACAAATGAACAGTAACTGATTGGTTCCCTCTTTTAAGAGAGTATGGATATTTGACACAACTTGTTTCATCAATCGAATATAAATCACATGGAAATTGGGTCAACAATTGTGGTTGCTTCCTTTTTAATCTTTCTCCAGTCAACAATTGTGTGTGTTTCCCTTTGTCTTTCCCCAGTCAACAATTGTAGGTGAGAAGAAGTTCATAGTACCCTTTTTGTTTTGAAGAGATGTGCGTAGATGAGTAATGGATGGAGTATGGGTAAAATGGGCAAGAAAAATGCTTCACAAATGAACAGTAACGAGTTGGTTCCCTTTTTTAAGAGAGTAAGGATATTTGATACAACTCGTTTCATTAATCGAATATAGGTCACATGGAAATTGGGTCAACAATTGTGGTTGCTTCCTTTTTAATATTTCTCCAGTCAACAATTGTGTGCGATTCCCTTTGTCTTTCCCCAGTCAACAATTGTGGGTTAGAAGTCCATAGTATCTTTTTGTTTTGAAGAGATATGCGTGAATGGGTAATGGATGGACTATGGATAAAATGGGCAAGAAAAATGCTTTACAAATGAACCGTACCGGGTTGGTTCCCTCTTTTAAGAGAGTATGGATAATTGATACAACTCGTTTCATCAATCAAATATAGGTCACATAGAAATTGGGTCAACAAATGTGGTTGCTTCCTTTTTAATCTTTCTCAAGTTAACAAATGTGTATGCTTCCCTTTGTCTTTTCCCAGTCAACAATTGTGGGTAAGAAGAAGTTCATAGTATCCTTTTGATTTGAAGAGATTTGCGTGGATGGGTAATGGATGGACTATGGATAAAATGGGCAAGAAAAATGCTTCACAAATGAACAGTAACTGGTGGGTTCCCTCTTTTAAGAGAGTAGGGAAAGATGCAAGAACCTCGTGTTTTGACAAGATTTTTTGATATTATAAGCTGGTGAATTCCTTAAAATATGTAGTTAAAAAATAGATAAAAATTATGGATTCAATAAAATGTGTAGTTACGTAAGACGTTTAACTATCTTAAAATATTAAAAAGGGCTTTCTCAAATAGGGGTTAAGTAAGAAAATAAGAATTGAACGAGTGCTACATTTTTTTTCAAAGACAACTATTTAACCTTGCTAAAATGTTGATTCGTGTGCATCAGTGCATCGTGATACCAATATATTATGAAAGAAATAAACAATTGGAAATAAAAGTAATAGGTGAAAATTCATATAACAAAAATTAATTGAAATTTCTGTGCTCTGTGTGTGTGTGTGTGTGAGAGAGAGAGAGACTTGGCTAATGCAATATGATTTAAATGAGTTGTATAAATTAATGGTTCCAATAGGAAGGGGGGCGTTCTTAGATGAACGTGGAAGCTGAGCCGTTAAGATTCGATAGAGAAGGTACATTAGGCCCTTGTTTGGGGCACGATTTTATTGGATTTTAAGGATAATTTGGATTATTGGAAAAAAAAAAAAATTGAATTCCCATGCAGCCGTCGTTATTGACTCAACATCAAGCAAATTTTCAAAAATGTCAATCTCTCATAGAGTCATATACAATGAAATGAATGTCAAAATGATACAAATGTAATTTTTCTTTGTTTGGTCAATAAATACACTGCCTTTTACTGTATAACGGACAAAATTTTACTAAAAATTTGCCGACAATAGCCTCTGGACAAGGGCTAGATATTGTAATTTAATAATTATTAATTTCATTGTTATTTAAATTTCATATTTCTCATTTATTGATATTATTAATAAAATATTAGAGCGTGATTTTGATCATTTCAAATTTCGGTGTCAACAACTACAAGTTATTATAAATATTATCGCAATTGTTACAAAAAAAATAAATTTTCATTAGCATGAATTTTTTAATCAAAAAATATTCTCTTTCAATTGTTTTTCGTGTTCTTCAGAAAAAAGAAGTAATTGTTTTCGAAGAAATATCTGTTGTTGAGTAGTTTTTTCGCACTAATTTCATTAGGCTGGTCATAAATTTTGCTTGATTCTAGTCAACGTTGAATGTATATTGTACGTTATTATGAAATGATTTATAAATATTGTAAAAATAATATTTCAATATACATGAATGTTGATTAATACCGGGAAACATGTACATGACAATGAATGTTAAATCATTTATTTAATTTACAATTAAGTAAAATTAGATTTTAATTAGTATACATGAACGTGAATAATGAAATGCATTCTTAAATATAAAATTCTAATAACATCGAAATACATAAATGAATATGAATATTAATTAAATAAATGTGAATTACAGGGAATTCATACATTAATATAAGCACACATGTAAAATGAATATGTCAAATGTACATGTACATTGATGATAATTAAATGGTTAAATAAGTGAAATACTACTAAAAACGAAAAGTAATGCATTATTGAAATAATTGAATTATAATAGAACTAGAATCGTTCAAAAAAATAATTTTCATTTCATGTTATATTTGAATACTGGGTAGATTAAACTGTGATTAAGCCCCTGTTTGAGCTACGTTAGAATTTTTATTTTTATTCTTTTACTTATTTTTAATCACATATTTTTCAATAAATTAATATTTTTTATCACATTAATAACTTTTCCTTTTTAAAAAAATGCATTCTTTCCATTTTAACGTATATAAGGACTTTTAAGTGTCGAATTGAAAATCAGCAATGGGAAATAAAGGGCGAAAAAAGATTGCTTCCTCTCCAGGAGAAGATTTGGTGTCGAATAAAGCTGTATTCTTTGGGACACGTGTACATATAGACATAAGAAACATACGTGCCGTTTGATAAATTGAACGGCCACTAATACTATTGAGCATTTTGGGCTTTTGGACAACATCAAAAGTCGCTCTTTTAGGCTGAATTTTTAAGCTGCTTCTTTAACGTTAAAAACCCTCATTTTAGGACGGCATTGATTCGTTTGTATTTGATTAGAAAACTACATTTTCAACCAAAAGTTGCAACTTACTAATAACATGTCTGGGAGAGATTGTGGCCAAATTTTAATTGAAATAGTGACCGTTAAAGGCAGCCGGTGGGACCCGCTTGTGAGGGGAGTGGTCAAAATGTGCGCCTGACTTGGGGTGCTAATGGTGCAAAAATCAATTTTCTTTGGTTGAAACTGTGCGCCCAGACAGGGCCTAAATGAAATATGAAATTCTATTCACTACATTTGGTGGGAAGAATAATGTTATTTTCCGCACAAATGATTCACCTCAAAGAGGCAAAGGCAATAGTACTTCTGGTTTCGGATGTATACCTCGTTTTTCAGTGAGAAACTGACCTCTTTCGATGAATTAATGGAACATTTATTTATCGAGATGAAATAAATATTAAATCATTGCAAAATATTATTGTATGACTGAAAAAACAAAACGATTATATTCATTTCGGGGGAAAAAAAAAACATTACCATAAAGAAAATAGTTTATTTGGTAGCCATATGTCTATTTCGTGAACAAATATTGATAAAAAAGAATTTAATTTTGTTGTTAATTTTTTTTTTCATAAAGAATACAAAATTCATTATCAAATACTCCAAAAAGGGAATCAAAGGGAATAGAACATACGTAGATGGGACTCGAGAGGGATTCTGACTTCTAATACGGGAATAGAAGACAGTCTACGAAATCAAATACTTAACCTTGGCCAATACTTAATGATATAGGATTAAATAGTTAAAGAATAAACTAATTTATCACCACAAATTCAACGTGTACCATGTAAATTATAAAACTTTATGCATGCTAATAAAAAATCATGTTATTATATTAGTTAGGAGTATACCAATAAAATAAATAAAAAATGAATTTGAATTACTTATATTCAATTTCATCTCCCATCATAAAAATGTATTATGAAATTGATTTTTTTTGGAGAATGTATAGTTAAAAAGTAAAGAATTTTTTTTTTGAAATATGTGTATAATTATTTTATGGAAGAATGTGTAGTTGAAAATGTATTTTTGAAAAAATAGAGCCCAAAAAGGGACTAAATATTAAAATTCGCTATTATTTTTCACCTATACAAGAAATCCTTTTAAGGGTTTTGTTATCTGTATACTGTGGTTGATCTCCTCACAGCAAGGGGCCCGTCGCCCGTGTCCAATAAAAAAATCGCGAGCCTCTATTGTGAGGGTCTTTACACCGATATACACGTAACAAAATCTTTATTCTAACTCAAGCATGATATTTCGATGTACACGTAGCAAAGCTCTCGTTCTAACTCAAGCATTAAGAAAACAATAAAACATTATACAAAGGTACGACTAATCTCGGGACCAATAAGCTGAAAATGGGCCTAATTCTTAGGTATATGCATCCAAAGTTTCTGTACAGAACTCACATTATAACCATTAGAATAATTCTACTTAATTTGTGCTCATTGAATATGTCAACTTGGCCCACTTGTGGCAATTTGTGTATAAGTTGAGCAATATATTTTGTATGTTTACTAAGTCAAGTATCTAATCGAGGTGAGTGAAGTTAGTGTTAAAGAATAAGAATGGGAGGAAAATTGCATAAGAATGTTTCCTAAAATGTTTCAAAATATATTGTGCATATCTTAAAAAGTATAAATGTATACGAAAATTATTTTTATATGAAAGTGATGTAGTTTGACTTCTTTGTATTTTGTAGTAGTCAATTCCAAATCAAATTCGTTAATCGAGCAATATTTTTGCATGTTTACTAAGTCAAGTATCTATTTGACAATGGATGGAATTGGAGTACAATGACGTAGAATATGAGTGAAAATTACGCAGATAAATTGTTTTTATGTGGGAGTGATGTAGTTTGACTTCGTTGTACATTATATAATGTAGTTCAAATTCGTTAGTCGAGTAATTTTTTATTTTTTTTTATGTTTACTTAAGTCAAGTATCTAATTGACAATTGACATGGGTGGAGTTTGAGTGTGAATAAAGAAGAATATGAGTGAAAATTTGAGAATAAATTGCATGGGAAGAATGTTTCGTAAAATGGTGTCAAAATAAAAGGCGTGTATTATGAAATAATAAATGTATATGAAATTGTTCTTGGGCCTGTTTGGTTTGAATTTTCCAATTCTACTGTAAATCAATTCTCATTTTTCAACCACACATTCTTTAATAATTTCTTATTTTACATCATATCAATAATTTTTTTTCTTTTTCAACCACACATTTCCCATCATATCACTATTCAAAAGCAATTCTTCCTCCAAAAAATCTAAACCAAACAAGCTCCTTATATGAAACTGATGTAGTTTGACTTTGTTGAAATTTATAAAAGTCGGTTCAAAATCGAGCAATGCATGGTTACTTGAACATGTTTAAGAAGTATTCTAATGACGTCGATAGAATTAGAACGTGAACGAAGTAGAATATGATTAGAAATATGAGAACAATTTGCAAAAGAAAAATTTATCAAAATATGGTGTGTGTACAACGAAAAGGATAAATGTCATATTGGCAATATATCTAGGTTGGTTCAAACCTAGCTCGGTTCAATAATTTGTCAATCTACCATGAGATGGTTTAACTTCCTTGTCCTTTCGAAATACCACACACAAAATACGATGATAAATAAATAATCACACAAAATACGATGATAAATAAATAATCAAATTTGTCAATCTACCATGAGATGGTGCAATCCATTTTTCCTTCCGAAATACTCCATACAAACGAAGTTTTAAAAAATTCAAATTTTCGGATATCACCCGGCTTTTTTCTATTGAGTCGATAAGCTTCCAAAATTCCGAAAACTAAAATCAGAAGTGTTATTTTATTTTTTACGGAGATATCAACTAAAACTAGTGAAATTCAGAGCACTTGGGAATTCATCCAATGTTTACTTATGATTTGCTCTTTGACATGCTATGTTGTTTTTGGGCCTCTACCGGCCTGGTCTTCATTGTGCCCGTTTAGAAAATGGGCTGAGATATAGCCCATAAACATTTCCAACGAAAATTTTGCAATTATTGTAGCAAGTCATTTTCGTTTCAGGACGATTTTTTTTTTTTTTTTTTTTTTTTTTTTTTTTTTTTTTTTTNCCTATCGACGATATCAAGAAATTAAAATATAGACATCCAAGACGACAATAGATCTGTTAGTGAGTAGAATTCACTTAATATACGAGACAACAATTGAAATGGATTTTGAGGAGCACGAGAGATCAAAGATGTTCCTGCGATAATATCTGGATTATTGTATGAATGTTTGGCTAACCTTAGAAAAATACTTCTTTAAAAGAAAATTTTAGAAAGATATGTTTGGTAAAAAAGTCAATTTATAGCAACTTTTAAGTTTAGCTAAACATGCTCTTAGCCCAAAAGTTTACGGGAAAAATTTAAAAGTAAG
>CAIGRO010013494.1:0-13630 GCA_903798355.1 Fraxinus baroniana
TTTAGATATTGATGGAGTTATCGTAAATATATGAATATTGGCCTCGTTGGATAAATCGTAATTAGATACATAAATCAGACTCGAGAAAAAGTCGATTCGGATAAGTTAGCTCCAAGATATTTTAGTTTGAAGGAATTGCCAAAAGCTAATTTATTTTTATTATTATTTAATTATAATTTTGAAAGTAAGGGGTGATGAAAAAAGATTTTCCGTCAAAACAAAAAATTCCGTTAGTTTTTCCGTTAAATCAAGAAATTCTGTTAGTTTTTCCGTTAAATCAAGAAATTCTGTTAATTTTTCTGTTAAACCAAGAAATTTCGTTAGATAGACACTTTTTATATATAGAAAGATATAGTAATTCACCATACTGTTCTTGTCCTAAATTATCACAAAAATAAAAAATTAAAATTAAATCATATTTTAATTAGACTTACCAAGATATCTATATAATTAAACTTTAAATATTTCTATAAATAAAGATTGAACTAATCCATACATTTTAAATAAAGATTAATATGTTTGCTAATTAAATAACTCAGTTAGCTTGATTGATTACATTTTTGACTTTATTTTATTTGTAATTTTTTATGAACTGTATATAATAATTTTTGGGAGATGCTTTATGTACCTAACAACTTATGCCTTGCCCCACCAATAGGGGGAGGCCATGTGTCGATTATGTCAAAAATTTGATAAATTGTTAAATACAACTAACCCCACCAATAGGGGGAGGTCATGTGTCGATTATGTCAAAAATTTGATAAATTATTAAATACAACTAATTTTATCCATAATTTTTTTGGGCTTTCATAAAAGCAGGGCTCTTACCCCCACCTAAATTAGTGTCACTTGGGTGGATGGAAAGCGACCCCAATCCTAGCTCACGGTCAAGAACTTCATGAGAAATATTTGCGGATGGGGGAGGACTATATGTCACATAAATGAGACGGGAAGATTAGCGACAAATCAATAATTCTCTCAAGGAATATATGAGAATTAACCTAGACGTCCAATCGTCCAGATTCATTCATCTCTGCATAATGATGATTGTGTATGCACCCCATATATACATACATACATACCTACTTTTCTGCATCTGCTTCTCTCTCTAGATTCACGGCATCTAACAGGTGAAGATACTATTGAAACTAGAGAGAGAGAGCTTGAACAAGAAGACGACGATGAAGAGAGAGAAAGAGTGTTCTCATGTAATTCATAAGGTTCCTTCTGGTGATGGTCCTTATGTTCGAGCCAAACATGCTCAGGTCTTTCTGAATTGTGTTTCTCTCTATATGCATGTCTCCCTGCGTAATTTAAGAAAATTGATTATATTAATTCACTTTCCTCTTTGGTTTTCAGTTAACTAATATAATTAATTTGTCTGATGGTGAAGACTACTATATTAATTTTTTTATTAGCAGTCTCGTTGATTGAATTTTCTCACACAAATTAATTCTCATTATCTGCATAAATCGACAAGCTTTTAGAAAATTGGCCTTTATCGGGCATCAAATCTTACCAATTTTCCAGAATTGATCTTGAAAACTAGTTTGAATTCGACTTATAATGATATTCCTTGTATCGATTCTTAATTATCAAACTTTTCTTTGTTGTTTTCGTACATATTTTATCTAGTAGCAAGATCAAGAAACCATGTTTTGTCTCTCCTTTGTAAACTATCAAAAAAAGTGAACACCCTTTTCTCTCATTATCTTAATTTTCTCAAAACTAGGATGTTCTTCAACATGATCTTTAACAACATTTCTCCATAAACTATTCTCTTGTATGTCACTTTTCGCGATATTTTTCTCGGTTCACTTCTAGTTTTCTTAGGATCGATCCTTAGTGCAAACCTTAATGAATTTTCACTCATTATGTGCTTGAGTTATTGTAACTTCATTTTTTGTGCTTGGTATGACATTACTAACCTTGCACAATGTTGCATATATTGAATGAATTGACTTCTTTGATTCTAAACGACTTGGTTACATAGATATGTACATACAAGTTTATCCAAAGCTTGTTTAGGGATCCATTAGATTTCACATCTTTATATGCTCAAAGTTTTAATTTTTATAAATCAAAAATGTTATAACTGTGTTCCAAAAACCTCCACGAACCATGTAATTAGTTAGACACCTACTATAAAGATTCAATGATGTTGCTTATGAAGATAAAAGTACTTAGAACATATGTCTCGTTAAGAGCTGAGGTTCCATCTTAAAAGGTTAACCTTATTAGAAGGAGTAGCTCAAACTCTTATAAATTGATTTATACTTTTATCTTTATTCGATGTGAAATTCTATCTCTTAACATGCTCCCGCAAAATGATGGCTCGTTCGAGTAAACCAATCTTGAAATCCGTGTGCTCATTTTTTTAAAGTCTTAATCGGATCGAATCGTTCATTGGAGCTTAACCGGCTATGATAACATGTCTGAGTGACCTCTAAATTTTTCTTTTACCCTCGAGCATTGCTCTCTATCAATTCAATTAAGTGAAACTCTATTCTACCACAATTTTTGTTAACGCGTACTAAAATTTATGTTTCTTGTTTGATTTCTCGAGGATTCAGCTAGTTCAGAAAGATCCGGAGTCGGCCATAGTTTGGTTTTGGAGGGCTATAAATGAAAGAGATAGAGTAGAGAGTGCCTTAAAGGATATGGCTGTAGTTATGAAGCAATTGGATAGAACTGAAGAGGCTATTGAAGCTGTCATGTCTTTTAGAGGTCTTTGTCCCAAACATGCCCAAGAATCACTTGATAATGTTCTCATTGACTTGTACAAGGTATACATGTAATCTTAGTTTTGTGATCTATTATCTTGCGTACCAAATGTGCCCCAGAATCACTTGAAAATGTTGTCATTGACTTCTATAAAGTATTCATGTGTTTCTTAATTGTGGGAAAATAATGTTTGACTATTATAGTATGTATCGAACATGTACTATGTTAGTTTATTTATATGTCTTTTGGAACTAACTAGAATTTTGAACATTGCAGAAATGTGGAAAAGTTGATGAACAAATTATGCTGCTAAAGCATAAGCTTAAAATGATATATTTAGGAGAGGCCTTCAATGGGAAGTCCACAAAGACTGCACGTTCTCATGGGAAGAAATTTCAGGTTTCCATCAAGCATGAAACTTCAAGAATACTGGTAAGATCATATTCATGGATAAACGAAAATTTTCAAACGCTTTATTCGCCTGAATCATTTTACGAGTCTCTTCTTTTTTGAATATAGCATTGCCACTCCCTTTGTAACACTCATTAATATAATTTTAGGAGATGAAATGTGTGATTTAAAAGTTGATGAATCGATGAATAGCAAGTGTTTTTCGTAATGTGAATCATATTTCAACGTGAACTGAATCGGTGTAGGACGCGTCTTGCTTCTACGTACAATTGAGAGATGTGTGTGCTATGCTTGTTTGTTTATTATTATTGCTATCGAAAGTAGAAATTAGTAGGTTTGAATTTTCTGGTGCTAAATCTGGAATTTTCTATCAGGGGAATCTGGGCTGGGCTTACATGCAGAAATCCAATTACATGGCAGCAGAAGTTGTATACAGTAAAGCCCAAATGATTGACCCGGATGCCAATAAAGCCTTGAATCTGTGCCATTGCCTCATCAAACTGGCCCGATATCAAGAGGCACATTTGGTTCTTCAAGAAGTATTGCACCATAACCTTCCGGGTTCTGAGGATTCCAAGTTGAGAAATCGGGCCGAGGAATTGTCGTTGGAATTGGAATCCGTGCAGCCTCGGCCATTACAGTCGAATCTTCCAGGCCTGAATTTTGAAGATGATTTTATCGAGGCACTTGAACGGGCCTTGAATGAATTGGCACCTGCCCGGTCAAGGAGGCTTCCAATTTTTGAAGAGATTTCGCAGTTTAGAGACCAATTGGCTTGTTAACTTCATTCCATGATGGGGTTGTGAAAAAATTAAAGTGATTTGTAACGATTATTTTTAACCGCCATGAAAACTTTATATGATGCTTGTTTCCATGGAGGTCACTAGTCACGATGAAACTCAATTTTCACATTGTGAAAATAAGGTAATTCTTGTAAAAACAACTGTGTGAGTAATGGTCCCAATTAAGGACTTTTTAACTTAGTGTAGTAATGTTTGTATTTGAATCAATTTAAAATTCGAATTTAAAATAACTATACTCTATATTAACATTAGAATAATGCTATCTAACATCTTGGTACTAGAGCAACAATTTATGTGGAATTTTGTGATAAGAATGTGAAATTATGTGATTCATTTAATTGAGCATGCAATTTAATAGGGATGACAAAAAAACTCGTTGACTCGAACGGTAGGGACTCGGCCTGAAAAAAGCCTGAGTTTGGCCTGAATCGGGCTCGGGCCAAGCCCCATTTTGGGGCATCGGCTCGAGCCTAGCCCGTGAGTCTACCCCATAAAAAAAATAAATTTTTTGAAAAGGCAGCTAAATATTCGCTTGCAGGCAGCTTTTATATATATAAAAAAAAAACCCGAGCTGGTTGCGCTCGACTCGGGCCCAAAAAAGCTGAAGCCGAATTTCGGCTCGACTCGTTGACATGACTACAATTTAATACTATCATCCAAACTGGTATTAAGCACCAATGATGCTTTAACTTTATGTTGGCAAACTTACCTTTCAAATGGAGAAACTCTTGTCGCCTCATCCTTTCTTCTATTTTCCTTAACAACTAATTTTGATCCCTACTAAATTGAGCTCACCTTCCCCAATCTTTCTCCTCATAGCAACCTTATCCTCATTTTTTCTTTCGTCGCACTTTTTTTGAACCTTCTATTTATTAGTAAGACTTTTCCCCGTCGACAATTTCTATCTAATTACTCTGTTAATTATGTCATGTATGTTGCGAGTCATTTTTACACCTTTCCAAACGCGTAGAAACCACCAACAATATAGACATATAAAATAGAGTTGGAATATGCTTTCATATTATTTTAATTTTATCTTTTAAATATGTAGGCATGTGAGATGCACATGCGTGATATAACGAAATATTTGTACAGAAATTATAACTGAGGACTAACTTTGCTAATTAAAGGAAGGTTAGGGAAATAAGTGCAACAAGAAAATGAACAAAGTTGCTACGTGGGCAAACTGGCAAAGTCAAACTTCCCTGAGAATTTGTTATTTTGTTATGTGTTAACGTCAAAATTTGTATTTAAAAAAAGAATAAACAATTTTTTAGTCAAACATTCTCTATTCTGTCTTCTCGTCAATAATGTCATACTATCCATTATCAGCAATCCACAACCATCTCACTTTTCAAGACTCTTGTTTCTTATAAATTTTCACAAACCCTTATTGATTTTTCTCCTGAATTTCAAAAATCTTCGGATATTGAATCTTTTCGAGGTACCAAAATCAAAATCCAATTTCAAATGGCAAACAAAGATCCACTGATGATAACAGATAAAGATGAAATGAGAAAGTGGTCAAGGTCTATGAGAGCCCAAGGCAAGACAATTGGGTTAGTCCCCACCATGGGTTATCTCCATGAAGGCCATCTTTCCTTAATTCAAGAATCCCACAAACAAACCCAACTTACTGTAGTATCAATTTATGTAAATCCAGGTCAATTTTCTCCCACTGAGGATCTCTCCACTTACCCTTCAGATTTTCTTGGTGATATTCAGAAATTAAAGTCTGTTCCTGGTGGTGTTGATGTTGTTTTTAACCCCAAAAATTTGTATGATTATGGGAATAATGATAGTGGGGGTGGGGTGGGGTTGGATCAAGAAGGGGATAAGGTAGTGTCTTGTGTGGAAAGAAGTGGAATGGGGCATGAAACTTGGGTCAGAGTTGAAAGATTAGAAAAGGATTTGTGTGGGAAAAGTAGGCCTGTTTTCTTTAGAGGTGTTGCCACTATTGTCACAAAGTTGTTTAATATTGTTGAGCCCGATGTTGCTGTTTTTGGGAAGAAGGATTATCAGCAATGGAGGATCATCAAAAGAATGGTCAGTTGCTTCCCTTTATCTCCTTTCATTTTTAATCTTATCCTAGATGTAGCATTGAATCGAGGTGGAAATGGATTCATGTACCTGACTCTAAATTTATCGAGAAAAGATAAGTTTTTTTATTTTTTTTTTGTTCGATTATTGATTTGTTAGGACCTTGGGATGCTCTGTGGTGAATTTGTTAACTTTTGCGTCTCTGTCAAAATTTTCAACCAAAATGTGTTTGGAAAGATGAAAGCTTTATTCTGTCTGCCCGCTTGAGGGACAGTTATTAATATGATAAAATGGAACAATTAAGATAATTAACTAGATGAAGAACTCGTTTGGCATGGCTTCTGAGAATCTAAAAGGGGATCCAAAAGCTTTCTTCTAGTTAGAAAAGCTTTTAGTGGAAATTAATGCAACGTGGCTTCCTCTGATATCTTTGGAAGAGAAAACTCTTTTAGAAATTAGTTTCAAACACTAATTAAGATAGCTTTATCAGGAAGCTCTTCTACGATAAGTAGAAGAAGAAGCAGAAGCTTGCCAAAAGGGCCCAAAGCCGAGGAACAAATGACTTGAGAAACATTATAATTTGTATATCGACTGGATGGCACAATGTATGAATTAATTACTTAATTTAATAGCAAATAGGGATGTAATAGCTTTAGATCTTCCATTAGATTGCGAAATGTACTGGACAGGGAAGCGAAAAATGATTATGTAGTCGACCCCAATTTATTGGAACAAGACTTAGTTTGTTAGTGTAATAGTTGAATGGTATTCTTTCATGTCACAGCAGTAATGCATGTGTATGCTGGATGACAAAAATTCATTAACTAATTTCATATATAGTTGGCTCTGTTATTAACATGTTTCTTTCCTTCCTTTCAATGCACTAAAATTTGATGGTTTTTTCATTATGAAACTGAAGCTTAATTTGATTTTATGGACTTATCTTGATTATTCTTTTTCAGGTGCGAGATCTTGATTTTGGCATAAAAGTTATAGGCGCAGAGTTACTACGGGATGGTGATGGCCTTGCAAAGAGTTCCCGTAATGTCCGCCTCTCGCCTGATGACAGGCAAAAGGTCTCTTTTACTTAACAAATTAATCTCACGTTTTGTCGAATTGAAACTGCTCGAGATGTCTCTGTTCATATACTGTTCATGTGCCTGAAAAGTGTTGAAATAAAATACACTGATTGAGCAACATATAGTAAAGCACATAAAGATGTGGTTTGGCTTCTTGAGTCCTACTTATATGGATGAATACAATAATCAGTGCAGTATCTCAGTCTTCTTCCACAAAAACTATGCTTAGAAACATTGCATTTGAAATTTTGGGGGGTCCAAAATCAGGTCGGATCAGAAACTGGACATATAAATTAGCCAACAGAAAGGTTTTATGCATATGCATTTGAAATAGAAATATATTTTGATTATTGCAGTACCCTTAAAACATGCTTAAACGTTTCTAATATAGACTTGCTCACTTCACGGTTTATGTCTTTTATTTCACTGATCATCCAATTTAAACTCATTCTTTACTGTTCCTACAATAAACTAATTTTTGAATCATAATGACTAGTAATCGTGTGGAATTTCCCTCCAGAATTCCCATAAATGAAACCACGCTACTTGTTTTTTGTAGGCATTGTCTATAAGTAAGTCACTGTTTAAAGCAAAATTTGCAGCAGAGAATGGTCAAAATGATTGCCAAGAGTTGAGGAATGCTGTTATCCAGGCCATACATGAAGCCGGTGGAAAGGTTGATTATGCTGAGGTGAGATACTAACAAGTAAGCAAGTGTTTTCGGCAAATATGAGAACAGAAAATATTCGACTCATATATTAAACTAATCCATAATCATCAGCTCTTGTGCATCATCAATTTTTAGTTATAAACATAAAAGAATATACTTTACCGTAATGTCCGAACTTGAAATTTTTGCATGTCTTATTGCATTTAGCTTAAAAATGGAACTTACAGCATAAGCCACTCTGTGACTCCTTTTCTTTGATATGATATAAAAACAGCTTCTATGTCCTATTAATTGCTTTTATTGACTCTTTCTAATGCTCAACTTGAGATAGAAAATGCAAAGCCATAAATAGAAGAATTTGGTTTAGACTTGAGCTGTCAAATTAAATTATTCATGCTCCCAAATTCTTAAGAACTACTTTGGTCAAATAACTACTAGGAGAAGCCTTTTGGAGTTGGAGAACTACATTACTTCAATTTTTTTGACTAGTTAGAAGTTTACAAACTTGCATACTTTAGGTGCAAAAGTTTGTGCCAGCTGATTAGAACGATATTTATCAGTGTAATTGTTAACCCCCTCTTTGGTTTTGCTAAAAATCAGATTTTTAGTAGATTTTGATAAAAGTTGAATGAAAAGTTGATAAAAGTTGCGGATTTCATGAAATGTGTGGTTGGAAATGGTTTGGATAAAAATGGGGCCAAATATGGGCTAAGTATCTAAGCTTTTAATACGAAGAATCCTATACTATTATATGAACTATTTTCATCTATTGATGCCAAGCAGATTGTAGACCAAGAAAGTTTGGAAAAATTGGGAGAGATCAAGAGACCTGCTGTGTTTTGCGTTGCTGCATGGTTTGGAAATGTCAGGTTGATTGACAACATTGAAATCAGTGTTTAGTGTGCATCGAATTTTTGACAAATTTGCTTCTAATGGATATCGACAGCCTGTGATATCTATTTGCAATGCAGGTCGAGGTAGACTTAAAAGAGTTGCTAGCAATTCATCATTTTGAGGTTTTATTTTTCACTGCTTGTCATTGAGACGGCCATTTCAATTCTTCTTCATATACGTAACTTTGATGTCAGGGAGAATTATAGAACTTTTGCTTTTCGTTTCAAAACCCACTGTCAATTTTCGGTTTTTTGTCCACCATAAGCTCACTTTTCTCATCACTGTCAAGAACCTGCAGCGATAAAAATATTGGACCATGCACCATGCATCAGATTCTCAGTCACCTGTATACAGCTGGGATATAGAAGCTTCAGCAAGATGAAATAACTAAAGGAATTTCAAAAATGGTTATACCTTTTCAATGTTTTCCATCATCAACCCTTTTGACTTCTTCTGAAACCTAAGCTTTCACCTTTGCAAACTTGCTGGTCTCTTCCGGATGATCTACGCAGTACTGCATTTGATTCTTCAATTTGGGCCTAAGTTGTTGTCATTGTGCCAAAGGAAAAAGTGGGTTTCAACTAGAGAACTGATCAATAAAATAGAATCAACTATAATTACAGGAAGTAAAAGAGAAGAATATCTAAACTCCTCAGGCTGTTGACAACAGCTGTAGAAGCCTTTCCTCCACTATTTCTTGGTAAAATCCTCCTTAATAGGACGATTCATTCATATATTTGTGTAGCAGTTTTGGTCATTCGAGTCTTCCAAAAAGGGGGGATAAGGTGTAACCTTAAAGCCCAACAAATTCAAAGACCATCTGCAGGCATGCAATGACCCTTTTTTCCCTTTTTCCAATGCAAATTTGCAGGATAACAGGCATTTTTGAATTTTGCAAACTAATGAAACCATTGATTAGGGTCCAGGAGCAATAAAAACAACATCCACATTGCTTCAAGAACCACAAAAAGATAAAGAGTGGGGTGATAAGAAGCACGTCGTTCTAAACAGGCAAAGAAATAGAAGAACATAAATTAGGGTCAAGTGTAAGAAAGTGTAAATATTTATGGAATTAAATGAACTGTCAATTAATTGTGTCTAGGATTCAAAGTTGCAGCATTCTGAAATCTAGATTCTCAAGACGGATTTTACCATTTGTACAGAGAAAAATGCACATCGGCTGAGATGATAGCACTTGTATCTTTTTTTATTTTTCTCGGCACCCAATGAAAATCTGTCAAGTGGAATTTTGTACATTTCCTGGTAAAACTCCATGTACACATAGCATTGTCCTTTTAACTAGCAAACATGGTATAAACAGCTAGAGACCAAGCAAATTCTCGTTCTCTTCACGATCATATTGCTAACACAAGAATCACATGTAACTCAAGCTGCTGTACAGGCAACAAAACACCAGCTACAGGGATGGGGCAGAAGATATAGTCATTCATCAATAAATATTGCATATACCCCACAACAAATCACATCCAAACCAAAGTGTATCTTAAGCAAAATAAAAATTCACATTAACAAGTGAGGGATCTGTTTCATCATTTCGGTTATTTAAAATTCACGATGATTTCACAGAGACATAATTGATGTGAATCCACATTCAAGAAAATCAGACCCAATCCAAATGAACCATAGCGACAAATTTTCTCTACTGATTTTTTNTTCACATTAACAAGTGAGGGATCTGTTTCATCATTTCGGTTATTTAAAATTCACGATGATTTCACAGAGACATAATTGATGTGAATCCACATTCAAGAAAATCAGACCCAATCCAAATGAACCATAGCGACAAATTTTCTCTACTGATTTTTTAAACTATTTCGATGTGAAACCATTAATTCTTTTCTTACTTTTTTTTTTTTTGATATACTTTTAATTCCCTTTTTAATGTTTTTTTGGTGGTGATGGCGGGGAAGGGGTAGGTGAAATTAATTGGAAGACAGAAATATTTTTATTTTGTTAGTATATTTTAAATTGTTTTACATAAAACTCGTTTATACTTTTTATAAAACTCGGAACTCTAGTTTCAATTATTGCATTTTTATATTCTTTCTTTCATCTCTATTTGGGTTCCATTTTCTCAAAACTCATTTTTAATCATACATTCTTCCATAAAATAATGTTACACGTAAACTTAAAAATTTTATTTATTTTTAACTACATATTTTTTAAAAAAATCACTATTCTAAAATATATTTTTTCTCAAAATCTCATTTTAATAGAGTCCAGACAAAGGCTTAAAGAGGAGGATAAATTGGTTATTTTATAACGCTTTAATAAAAAAAGTAGGTGGTAATATTTTTTGCACAAAGAAAAGTCAATCTGACGGTCCAAGTGATAAAATTGAAACAATTGAGACAATTTGCACAATGAAGAAAAATGATAAGGAATTTTTCACCAATATCCATATTTGAGGGAAGGAATTGACGAAATGAGACGAAAATGACTAATTTCGAAGAAAAGTGTTGAAATGAGGGTACAAATGTCAGATTTGAAACGATAGAGACGATTGGTGTAATGAACCCCATAATTAAAAGGTTAGGAATGATATGTGCAATTAAAGTTTAATGGGGATGAATTTAAGACAAGGTAAAAAGATTGGAGCCCCATAGTGTAATTTAAAACATACATCAAGCAATTTTTAGGTGTGGCTAAACATGCATGTTCAGTGATTTATTAGTTGAAACCGTGCTACGACACGTCAGTGTACACGAGCCCATTGCCCTCCTCCAATAGGGGGCATCAAGTGGCGTCCTGTTTTTGCTTGCTCACTGAGCCTGGCTTAGTGCCTTTTCTCTTCTTGAAAACCCAAAACCCAAATTTGGCAAGGGGAAAAAAGACGAGAAAAAGGAAAAAAAATAATAAAAATGAGTGGGACATTTACAGCATCCCCACCATCACCATCACTATGTTCACAACCTCGTATCCCGTCGAACGTTCACCAACGTTGTCGGGTTCGAACTGCTGGTTTTTCGCGTGAAAATCCAGTGTATTTTTCAAATCTGAAGCTCTGTCCAACTGGGTCGCAGAAATTTTCAAGAATCAATTTGAGGTGCAACAGCAGCACCGGACATGGTGATTCTGGTACTACGCTCTCTCTCTCTCCTGAACTACTTTCTTCATATTTTACCAGGAAATGTAGACGAGTTAAATAATTTCTTTAAAAAAGTAGTTTTGTGTGGGTTTTTTCCCGTTTTCAGGCAGCTTGGCGTTGACTTTTCTATCAATATGTTGAACTTGCTCACAATCACAGTGACATGTTTGGTAAAGTAGACTGGATAGTAATGATAAAAATTAAAATCTTCTAAGAATAAAAGTTATAATTTTGTTAGGAGTGTCACTCAGTTAACTTTAGTTATGATATGAACGGTGTGTTTGGTATAGATTTTAATCCAATTAAAATTGAAAATATAGCCTTTATTGAGGTCATTTGTCTAATAAAAATTAACAATAACTGTTAGTTTTTCAATTTTAATCTATACCGAACACGCCATAAGTTTATATTTGGACTATTTCAGGTATAATTGTTGTGAAATGCACGAACTTGTATAAAATTTGAAGCTGAATATGAAGATGACTGCATTTTTAACATACAAGTGATTCTACATTTTGATTTATGCTATACTCACATTGTAGATTTCGAGTCTAAACTTGATCTGGTGTTGGCATGAAGTAGATGTTGTGGGTCAATTCTGAAAGAACTTATGCAAACCCTGTTAAAGTAAAATTAAAATTAGTGAATTGATGAACCATTTGAAATGTATACTAAAGTAAAAGAGATATAGTTAGGACCCAACTTTTCAATAATCTATAGGGACTAATTTTTTTTTTTTTCATGGTTTTCACATATTTTGAGGGCCGAATTCCTCTTGGACTCCCTTTGTTGTTTAAAGAGTAAAATCCACGGTTTTTCTTATTTAGCTTCCATTTGGCAACTAATTTATAAATGATTTATAAATTTTCCAAACATGGGCTTAGTTTTTAGGTTTTGTGCCCGTTAAAAGGGTAAAGCTTAGTGGCTTCCAGCCTGGACAACGGTTCGGATTTTCCCGTGGAGGATTTTCTCTGAGATTTATTTTCAAGTTTCATAATAGGATTTGCAAGAATCTTTTTATTTGTTAGGCTTGAACATGAAATGCAGCCCAGTTCTAGTGTTGTTAGAAGAATGAATTCTTGTTTTGAGGAGCTGAGACACTTTAGTTTCAAATTCATGTTAGAGTAGGATGCTACCAAGAGCATGTGTTTTGATAAAGTCCCGCAAGGGCATGGTGTCATTACAAGTAATAAAGTGATGAGTTAGGTATAGTTCCCACAAGAATTGGCAATTTAGTCCAAATACAATTAAGCATAGCTCTATGTCAAACACACAAAATCTGGATATTTATAACTATGATTTTTAAACTATGTACCTATCAAAAAACTATCTAAATAAATAAATTAATTAAAGTGATTTCATAAGCTTTGGGGAAAAACTCAAATTGGTAGCGACAGGGGCGAATCCAGGAATTGGATCCAGCACGGGCGGAGACCGTTGACCAATAAGCGTTGATCGATGACCGTAGACCATAATCGATTGTAATAGCCGAAAATATAATTTCATATATATATATAAATACATTAAAACGTTAAAAGTATATACATATGAAAATATATTTCAATACAATTTAAAATACTTAAAAAAAATACAAAAAAAGGAAGGGGAAAAAAAAAAAGTAAACATCAAACCAAGAAATAAAAATTTCAACAAATACAACCACCCCAGGCCCCAATAAATGGATACAGCTACATATATGGACAGCCAACGGAAACCCAAATAAGGAATAAATGAATAATTGAAAGGAAATGAAAACCTGGGTTTCTTTACTGAACAGGCAAAAATAGTTAAATTGCGGGGCCTGTGGTGGTGACGAATGTGGAGATTGAGAGGCGAAGAGTATAATAATTTATTGAAAGAGAGCGAGTGAAAAATGGTGAAGTTATAAAGGTGGGTGGCC